>PVIU01003637.1:84532-128396 GCA_004026605.1 Ondatra zibethicus
ACCATCCCTGCATCTGTGGGATGAAGCCGACTTGGTCATGGTGGATGATGGTTCTGATGTGTTCTTGGATTCTATTTGCTAGTATTTTATTTAGTATTTTTGCATCAATGTTCATGAGTGAGATTGGTCTGTAATTTTCTTTCTTAGTATTGTCTTTCTGTGGTTTGGGTATCAGGGTAATTGTAGCCTCATAAAAAGATTTTGGCAATGTTCCCTCTGTTTCTATTGTGTAGAATAATTTGAGGAGTATTGATTAGTTCTTTGAACATCTTGTAGAATTCTGAGCTGAAACCATCTGGTCCTGGGCTTTTTTTGTTTGGGAGACTTTTGATGATTATTTCTATTTCTTCAGCAGTTATAGGTCTGTTTAATTTGCTTATCTGGTCTTGATTTAATGTTGGTAAGTGATATTTATCCAGAAAGTTGTCTATTTCCTTTAAGTTTTCCAATTTTGTGGAGTAGAGTTTTTCAAAATATGACCTGATGATCCTCTGTATTTCCTCTGTGTCTGTTGTTATGTCCCCTTTTTCATTTCTGATTTTGTTAATTTTGATATTCTCTCTCTGCCTTTCGGTTAGTTTGGATAAAGGTTTGTCTATTTTGTTGATTTTCTCCAAGAAGCCGTTGATTCTTTGTATTGTTTTCTTTGTTTCTATTTTGTTGATTTCCGCTCTCAGTTTGATTATTTCCTGCTGTCTAGTTGTCTTGGTTGAGTTTGCTTCTTTTGTTTTAAAGTTTTCAAATGTTCTGTTAATTGACTCCTGTGGGATTTTTCCAGCTTCTTTATGTAGGCATTTAGTGCTATGAACTTGCCTCTTAACACTGCTTTCATTGTGTCCATAAATTTGGGTATGATGTGTGGTCATTTTCTTTGAATTTTAGGAAGCCTTTAATTTCTCCTTTTATTTCTTTCTTGACCCGTTGATGATTCCGGTGAGCATTGTTTAATTTCCATGTGTTTGTGGGTTTTTTGGAATTAGTATTGCTGTTGATGATTCCAGTGAGCATTGTTTAATTTCCATGTGTTTGTGGGCTTTCTGGAATTAGTATTGCTGTTGACTTCTAGTTTTAAAGCATGGTAATCTGATAAGGTAATTTGGGTTATTCCAATTTTTTTGTATTTGTTGAGGTTTGTTTTGTATGTGGTCAGTTTTTGAGAAGGTTCCATGAGGTGCTGAGAAGATGGTATATTTTTTTCTATTTGGATGGAATATTCTATAGATGTTTGTTAAGTCCATTTGAGTCATAACACCTGTTATTTTCCTTATTTCTCTGTTAATATTTTGTCTAACTGACCTGTCCTTTGTTGAGAGTGGAGTGTTGAAATCTCCCACAATTAGTGTGTGGGGTTTAATGCATGATTTAAGCTTTAGAAGTGTTTCTTTTACATATGAGGATGCCCTTGTATTTGGGGCATAGATGTTCAGTATTAAGATTTTTTCTTTATGGAGTTTTCCTGTGACTAATATGAAATGTCCTTTTTTTAAATCATTTATTTATTTTTAAGTACATTCTTATTTTGTCTGAATGTATTTCTGTGCAAGGGTATCAGATCTTGGAGTTACAGACAGCTATTAGCTGCCATGTGAGTACTAGGAATTGAACCCGAGGCCTCTGGAAGAACACTCAGTGCTCTTAACCACTGAGGACTTCATCCCCCGAAATGTCCTTCTTTGTCTCTTTTGATTGATTTTAATTTGAATTCTATTTTGTTAGATAGCTACATCAGCTTGTTCAAGTCCATTTAATTGGAAAATTTTTTCCCAACCCTTTACTTTGATGCGATGTCTGTCTTTGAGGTTGAGGTGTGTTTCTTGTATGCAGCAGAAGGATGTATTCTGTTTTTGTATCCAATCTGTTAGCCTGTGTCTTTTTATAGGTGAGTTGAGTCCATTTATATAAAGGGATATTAATGACCAGTGATTGCTGTCTCCTGTTAATTTCGTTTTCATTGTTGGTGATGCTAATTTGGGTGTTTTTCCCTTCTTTAGGATTTGCCACTATGAGACCATCAATTGTCTGTTTTTGTTTATGTAGCCAACTTCTTTGGGTTGGAGTTTTCCTTCTAGCATTTTGTATAGGGCTGTGTTTGTGGATAGGTATTGGTTAAATCTGGTTTTGTCATGGTTAAATTTTGTTTTGTCCTTCTATGGTGTCATTGGTTAAATCTGGTTTTGTCCTTCTGTGATATTTGGACGTTTTGCTAGGTATAATAGTCTGGGCTGGAATCTGTGTTCTCTTAATGTCTGCATAACGTTTGATCACAACCTTCTGGCTTTCATTGTCTCCAATGAGAAGTCAGGTGTAATTCTGATAGGTCTGCCTTTATATTTTACTTGGCCTTTTTTCTTTGTAGCTCTTAATATTCTTTCTTTACTCTGTATGTTTATTGTTTTGATTATTATGTGGCGAGGGGACCTTCTTTTTGTTTTTTGTTTGTTTGTTTGTTTGTTTTTTGATCCAGTGTGTTTTTGTTCTGTAAGCTTCTTGTAACTTCATAAGCATATCTTTCTTTAGGTTGGGAAAGTTTTCTTCTGTTATTTTGTTAAATATATATTCTGTGCTTTTGAGTTGAGCTTCTTTTTGTTTGTTTGTTTGTTTGTTTTTCAAGACAGGATTTCTCTGTAGCTTTGGAGCCTGTCCTAGAACTAGCTCTTGTAGCCCAGGCTGGATATTTTGTCTTAAGCTTTTATTAGATTTAATGTTTTCTTTAACTGACGAGTCTATCTATCTCCAGCGCTTGAGATTCTCTCTTCCATCTCTTGTATCCTGCTGTTCATGCTTGTATTTGTGGTTCCTGGTCGTTTTCTCATGATTTCTGTTTCTGTAATTCCCTTGGCTTGTATTTTCTTTATTGTCTCTATTTCAGTTTTCAAGTCTTGAATAGTTTCTTTCATATGTTTGATTGATTTTTCTTTGTTTTCTTTAAGGGATTTCCTGATGTCTTCCAATTGTTTGTCTTTTCCTCCATTTCTTTGAGGGAATTTCTTGTTTCCTCTTTAAGAGTTTCAAACATTCTCTTGAAGTTATTTTTTAGGTCATTTTCTTCTGCTTCATCTATATTTGGTTGTTCAAGTCTTGCTGTTGTAGGGTCTTTAGGTTTTATTGATGTCGTGTTGCTCTTTGTGGTGTTGCATGTATTCTTCCCTTTTCTACTCATCTTTTCCTCTAAATAGGTGTGGTTGAGGCTGTCTGTGATTCTGTTGATTAATCTTCTAGGTGCCAGTGAATCCAAGGCTCAGATGGCTCCTCATAGTACAGTTAGTGCCACGGTTCTAGTTACCCCGTTGGTCACTCAGTGTCCCTGGAGGTCACTCAGCACTCCCGGGCTGTGCTCTGCGCCCTTAGAGTTTGCTCTGTTAGGCCTGTTCTAGCCTAGGTTGTGGGCTCAGGCCTGTTTCTGTAAAGGTCCCTGGTTTGGAGTTGGTCCTGTAAATGACTCTGGCTCTGATCTACTCCCTCAGAGTTCCCAGGCTCAGGTGCGCCCAGACCCAGAGAGGACCTGGCTCAGGCTTACTCCCTCAGAGGTCTCGCTGGGACTCGCAGAGGTTTCTGGTTTCTGCCTATTCCCTTTGATGTCCCAGACCTACACCCGGATCCACAGAGGTCCTGGCTCAGGCCTACTTTCTCAGAGGTCCCAGACTCACATCTGGACCCGCAAAGATCTCTGGTTCCTGCCTACTCCCTTGGAGGTCTCAGATTCACACCCAGACCTGCAGAGGTCCTGGCTCAGGCCTAGTTCCTGGGAGGTCCTAGACTCCCGCCCAGACCCACAGGGGTCCTGGCTTAGGTCTACTCTCTTGAAGGTCCGGCATTCAGATCCGGACCTGCAGCGGCCTCTGGCTATAGCTCACTTGCTCAGTGGTTGCTCCCCTGTACCTGCTCCTGTGGATTTCGTTGTCTCAGGTCTGCTTTGGCCCAGGTTGCCGGCTCAGTCCTGCGTCCGTAAATGTCCCGCCACTGGATCCGCTCCTGCTCCCGTGGAGCTTGCTTTCTCAGGCCCACTCCAGCCTAGGTGGCTGGTTCAGTTTCCCTCCCGTGGAACTCATCACCTCAGACCTGCTCTGGCCTAGATCGCTGGCCCAGTTCTATTTCCGCAAATGACCCTTGTCTGGATCTACTCCTGCTCTCGTGGAGTTCACTGTCTGAGGCCTGCTCTTGCCCCGGTCACTGGTTCAGTCTACCCTTCACTTTTTGTCTTTAAATTTTGTTTTTAATTATTTGCATGCTAGGAATCAAACCTAGGGTTTTAGTCATACTAATCTACCATGTAAACTATAATTCCATTCCTGTTCTTTAACTTGTGTTTAAAATCTATAAAGTGTTTAATTTAGCCACTTTTTTTCTTTTTGATTTTTCAAGATGGTTTCTTTTTGTACCCTTGACTGTCTTGAAACTCACTCTGTGTTTTAAGCTGTCCTTGAACTCTCAGAGATCTGCCTGCCTCTTCCTCCTGAGTGCTGGGATTAAAGGTATGCACCACCCCCACCACCCAGCTGATGTAGCCACTTTTTAGTATAAGGCATTTTTAATATCATTGCTCTAATAGGAAACGATTTGGTAAAGTTGGAAGTGTTCTTTCTATAAGTTGGCATAGTGTCTGTATTTGTGATCCTTTGCGAGATGTTTTTGTGAAGTAATTTTTATAGCCAAGTTTTTGAATACTTGGTTGAAAAACTTGCCTATATTTTAAGTCTTATTCGCAATTCGCCTAATGCACGCAGAGGGTTATCACCGCTAAATCTAAGGAATTCCTCAGTTGTGGAAGCAAGACCCCCTTGCAAAAAAAAAAATACCCAGGGTACTAGGAAAGGTTGGTATTAGAATTATTAGCATTCTTTGTAGAACTAAAAAGCAAACCATACATAAGTAACAGTTAATAAAAGGAACAGTTTTAAAAGGTAAATAACATTTGATTTGTTTTCTAAAGATGTCTGCCTTTACTTCTTTTATTTTCCTGATATTTGTTGCTGTTCAGTAGCAACGCCCAACGACACACTTGAGAATTGTCAGGCCTGTTAGGAAGACTGAAGGATCAGGGGGAGTATGTTTTAACTTTCATCATGGAAGGAAACATATTTTGGATATCATGGGACTTAATTCTGTGGAGAGAGGTCAGGTCAGTTTTTGGGACTACAAAAACAGAAATTAGGAGCTCCCTTTGACTCATAGCTGATGAGAGTTGTGCAGTTTTCTCTCTCAGGCCCCAGGCTTCAAATAGGTTCAAATATAACCTAGAAAGGAGCCTCTTCATAGTTACTGAGAAAGCTTCACATTTGTTTATGCCAAGTTTTTCTTAATGCTTTTGTTGTTGTTTTGATTTTTGGTTTTTTTGTCGTTGTTGTTTGTTTTTGTTTTTCAAGACAGGGTTTCTTTGTGTAACAGTCCTAACTGCCCTGGAACTAGCTATTATAGACCAGGCTGGCCTTGAATTCAGAGATCACCTGCCTCTGCCATCTGAGTGCCAGGATTAAAGGCGTGTGCCATCACTGCCCAGCTTTTTAAAGTAATTTAATTTTTTAATTGTGGTTCAGCAACTAATAGCACTGGCTGCCCTTTCAAAGGGCTTGGGTTAAGTCATCAGCACCCATCTGACACCTTAGAACTGTCTCTAACTCCAGTCGCAATAGACCCAATTCCCCCTTCTGGCCTCTATGGGCACTGCAACACAACTGGGGTACATCATAAATGCATACAAAATACTCATAAACTAAAAATTCAAAACTGAACATTAACCAGCACCCAGAAGTCCTCCACACCTCCTCATTCCCCCCAAAAAAATCACAATTCTGATTTATAATACCATAAGTTTTACTTTTTAACCTTTTTCGCTTTTCATAGCACGAATTACATCTTTACAAGAGGAGGTGAAGCATCTCAAACATAATCTTGAAAGAGTGGAAGGAGAAAGAAAAGAGGCTCAAGACATGCTTAATCATTCAGAAAAGGTAAGTGACTTACTAAAGCCACAAAACAATCCCACACTAGTTTGATTAAAAGGGGTTATTTATTGGAGGGGGAAAAAACTTACAGAACACCATCCTACACCACAGTTCTCTCGTCACAAACAGGAAACAGAGAGTCTAGCAGTCGGAACGGGAACCGGAAGCAAGAGAGAGAGCACATGGCTACCACTGCTTTTTAAAGGAAAAGAGACCATGCCCAAGTGGGCTGGTATCTTAAAGGCTATTGGCTGAAGGAGCAGAAGGAGCTCCTGCAGCACCTCCCCCTTTTGTTTAAGTAAGAGAGTTCTAAACCTACTATAAAATTATATACAGTAAAAACAAATATCCTATTTTAACTAGCTTAAGTCTTGTATAATAAATAACTTGGCCAAGTCATAAGAGGAAAGTAACTACATTTATCTAGTTTTTAACCCCATCGAAGATCTGAGAAGGGAAATAACATTACCTGAGTAATTAGGAAGTGCAATCAAACAACTTCCAAAATATGCAACAAATCACAGAGACAACTGGCTACCTGGGCAATCACCCAAAGTCATGTTTGCAGTGTTGAAGCAACCAACTTTGGCTAAGGCCTAGAATAACTGACAGATTATTTTTAAAGGCAACAAATTTTTTAAAAACCATCTTACCCTGTCTTGGCAAGATTTGACAGTTTTGTTTATCCATTTCCGGATACTATGTATTTTGTCAGTAGTTGAGGTATGGGCAGTTCCTTGCCCAGAGGCCGGTTTTGCCAAGAAGAAGACAAGCTCCAAATGGAGTGTCTTTGGTGCTCAACAATCTCTTGGGAATAGATCGGTGTTGCCAGGAGCGATTGTGACTCACTATCACAGAACTCTAGGTTAGATTAAATGACATTTTCTACAGCTCTTTGAAGAGGTTGAAGATTATTTATACAGAATATAATCTCTGTGTATCTAAAGAACCTAATTAGTCTAACTATAAATATGACAAACATAGATGACTATGGATCTACAATTCTTAATACCTATCTAACTTAAAGACTAAGAGAATAAACAACTGTGCAACAAATGAGGACAATGACCCTCCAAATGTAAACAATGTACAAGTACACATTGCAATATGGTAAAAATACATATCAATACATAAACAATATATAAGTATCTTAATCAGAGGTAGAAATGTACACTGGAATATGGTAAATATATATCTCTATATATATAATTTAAAATACATAAAAAATGTTTTAAACAGAGGTAGAAGCATGTATGTATACAATATTTAATATAATTTAACTTTGTATCCATATAAAAGAATCTATGTTAATGTAATTATCTATAAACAATAACTCACAAATACCAGTCTATTATCCCATCATCCAATTTTCTCTTTTTTTTTTTTTTTAGCTGTCCTAATTATGATATATTATGGTTGTCAAAGGTTAAAAGATAGTTTTATAACATTCATTTGTAGTGTTTATAGTTTATTGTGTGGTTGGTTCTTGGTATATGGGAATGTATGTTGGCATCTTGCTACCATATTCTTGTTTATAACCTAAAAAGCTTTGGATGCTTAATGGATAATCACAATACTTTGATTTGAAAATTGTTCCTAGGGCTAGAGAGATGACTTAACTAGTTAAGAACACTGGCTACTCTTCCAGAGGACCCAGGTTCAATTCCCAGCACCTATATGGCAACTCATAACTGCCTGTAACTCCAGTTCCAGGGGATCTGAAACCCTCACACAGACATAACATGCAGGCAAAACACCAATGCACATTAAAAAAGAAAGAAATTGTTCCTAGTTCCTTTGTACATGGGTAAGAGAAAGGCATTAATCCTTGTTATGTTAAATCATATGAAGAGAAAACAGAAAGGACTGGACCTTAACAGATCGTGTATGTTTATTCTATGTTGTTAGTTTAAAAAAAAAAAATAGAAAAGATCAAAGTAATTGGCTTGTGCACCACCCCCTGTCTCTCCCTCCCTCTACCCTCACCTCCTTCCCGTAAGATCATGCTTCATGGCTCATGTGTGGAGTCAGGACAATTGATGGGGGAGAGTCAGTTCCATCTTTTTACCATATGGCTTTTAAGGATCTAACTAGGGTCCTCAGGCTTAGTGGTAAGTGTCTTTATCCAGCAGTGTCATCGTGCTGGCCCCTGCATTTATTTAGAGTTTTATCAAAATTTCACTACTAAGTACTTTGCTGAGGACAGGATCAAATAATTACTTTACAGATGTAGGTCTCACTTTTGCTGTTTCCTTGGAAATGACTTCAAAGCTGCTGCTTTGGTATGTTCTATCCCAGAGTATATTTTTTTCTTTTTGTGTTTGTTTGTTTGGGGTTTTTTTGTTTGTTTGGTTGGTTGGTTTTGGTTTTGGTTTTGGTTTTTTGAGACAGAAATATAGAAAGCTGTATCCTGATTATTTAAAGATACTTGTTAACCCTGTCTTTTAAGTAAACCAAATTCAGGATACGTGGTTATGACAAACTACCACACTCAGGCAAGTCATGGGACAGAAAACTTAGCATTGCACTGAAGAAATACAAAAAATAATGGTAAGTTGCACTACTGACTACCCCAAAGCTCTGCTAAAGATATCACCTAGTGTCAGTTAGCAGTGGATCTGTACATATAGGAAATGAAATAACTGAGTTTCCTACAAAGAGAGTTAGTCAGCCAATAGAGTACAGATCAACCACACTATTAAGATTCTTAATTTTAACATTCATCAAAAGCAACAAAAGTACTTATTTAAAAAACATGAAGTGCCAGGTCCTAGACAGGGTTTCTCCGTGGCTTTGGAGCCTGTCCTGGAACTAGCTCTTGTAGACCAGGGTGGCCTCGAACTCACAGAGATCCACCTGCCTCTGCCTCCTGAGGCGCCACCACCGCCTGACCCCAAAGTATGTTTTTTATTCTTCTCTCATATATTACATCCCTAACCATAATTTCCCCTACTTCCTCTCCTTTCAATCCCTCCCTCCATCTTAGCTCTCCCCCAGAACTACTTCTCTGTTTTCCTTTCGGAAAAGAACAGGCCTTCCAGGGATATTGGCTGAACATAGTAGAACAAATTACAGTAAGATTAGGCACATTTTTTAAATGTTTTTTTTTCTTAAGGCAAGAATTGAATAACAAAATGAAAGATTGTTGCATTCATCTGTGACTGTAGTGTAAAACCATCCTGAACATAACCAGCAGCACAGGGACCTCTGCATCAACTGTGGTGAATTCTTCTGATGGGAGGAATGGCAGAGAAAGGGGGATTATTCAGGTGTCTTTCTCCTGTGAAATGCTGAGGAATGTAAGATTTAATGTGTGCCTCTTGCACAGTTTATCATATTCCATGGCTCTCATTTTTATTTTTTAGGAAAAGAATAATTTAGAGATAGATTTGAACTACAAGCTCAAGTCTTTACAACAGAGGTTAGAACAAGAAGTAAATGAACACAAAGTAACTAAAGCGCGTTTAACTGACAAACACCAGTCTATAGAAGAGGCAAAGTCTGTTGCCATGTGTGGTAAGTGTCACTTACATGAATATTTTCTATGGTTAGTTTTAAATAATGCTTATACAAATTTGTTTTAGATCAAAACTTCACTTCTGTGGTTAAGAGTATAAGTAAGCATTGTTATCTAAGAGAATATCTTTTATTATATTGTCCCTTTTTATCACAATTTTACCTTCTGTAGTTTCCTTATTTTATCTACCATATCGTTACTATAAAAGTTAGTGAAATCCTACTAGGCATGCTGACTACCTGTGTGAAAGCTTAGCACTGGAGAAGCTAACGCAGAGCAATTGTGAATTTAGGGCTTGGGTATAAAACAAAACAAAGTTAATGGATGTTATGGAATATTAACTATGTAAAGATGTGTTACATTTGTTTATGTATGGAATATTACTTTAGGCAAAGATGTGTTACTTTCATTTATGCTGCTTTTGTTTAATTCTGTAAAGCTTTGTGCTGTTTTACCTTGCCTGCCTAAGGCACCTTATTGGTCTAATAAAAATTGAATGGCCAATAGCTAGGCAGAGGAGGGATAGGTAGGGCTGGTGGGCAGAGAGAATAATTCGGGGGAGGAATCTAGGCTCAGAAGCAAACAAGAGAAGAGGAGAGAACAAGGCAGAAAGAAAGGAAGACACCCAGGGCCAGCTAGACAGGCAGCTGCCAACCAAGCAGACATGGAGTAAGACATACAGAATGAAAGAAAGGTAAAAATCCCCAAGGCAAAGCACGGATGAAGAGAAACAGGTTAAATATAAGTTATAAGAGCTAGCAAGAAACAAGCATAAGATAGGCCAAGCATTCGTAACTAATAATAAGCATGTCATGATTTGGGAGCTGATTGGTGACCCAAAAGAAAGCGTGCTACTTTCCAAAGTGGTGGACTCTTCTTTTCTCCCAGTTTTGGTTGGTTTGTTTGTTTTTTGTTTTTAATCTATCCCTTGATTTTTCTTCATGATCTATTCTGGACCTTATTGTTACTTAGCTTAGCTGCTTTTTTTTTTTGCCTCAATTTTTTTTATTCCTTTATAGTTGCTTTGCTTTATAGCTTCCAGTCACAGTTCTAGTTTAGATCAATTCGTTGCCTCATTTTATTATCACTTCAGTTGTAGCTAAGATCAGTATTAGTCCATTGTATTATCCCCAACTACAGTTTTAATTTATGTTCTTAAAAGACTAATCTTGTGATTCTGGAGACTGCTTTGGGAAAAAAGGAACAATGGAAGTAGGATAATCTATTAGAAACGTGATGGAAGGAAGACTGAAAAGGAAGCAAGGAAGACTCGGATGTTTAGTTTGAACAGCTGATTGGATGGTTATATCCTAAACAGAGACTGATGTAAGTGCAGTAGAGTGTTTTGGGAATTGGAGAGAAAGGTTTAACTATTTGAGTATGTTAAGTTTGGGAGCTAGAAATACGGATCAAAGGCAGAACACAAAATAAGTCTATTTGAGGTCCTGAGTTCAAACTTCAGCACATCCCTAAAAACAACTTTGATAATTTTGTCAGATATCTAGATGGATATATTAACTACTCAGTTGGTAATGTAAGTCTGGAACTCAAAGGTAGGTAGGTATCTGGACTCCAAACCTAACTGATGTTGATTTCTATTAGAGTGGAGAGAAAGGAATTAGGAGGTAATGATTATGCTGGGTTTTTTTGTTTGTTTGTTTGGTTTTGGTTTTGTTTGTTTGTGTTTGTTTTTGTTTTTCTTAGACAGGGTTTCTCTGTAGCTTTGGAGCCTCTCCTGGCAAGTGCTCTGTAGAAGCCTGCCTCTGCCTCCCAAGTGCTGGAATTAAAGGTGTGTGCCACCAGCACCCAGCCAAGGTAATGATTATGTTAGTACAACTATATTTATAAGGTTAGGGGAAAAGTGAACTTACACGCTAATGGTTTGTCTCCTCAAGGGCAAGTGTTAACAGCAAAAACATGCAGGGCGGTGGTGGCACACACCTTTAATCCCAGCACTCGGGAGGCAGAGGCAGGCGGATCTCTGTGAGTTCGAGGCCAGCCTGGTCTACAAAAGCTAGTTCCAGGACAGGTTCCAAAGCTGCAGAGAAACCCTGTCTCGGAAAAAAAAAAGAAAGAAATAGCAAAAACACTTTCTTAGTTTTGCAACTTCCTACTGGCATGGCTATGGAAAAGTTAAAATTCTCAGAACTTGACTTACCATACATATCCCAGAATAAGGCACCCTGGTAAATGCTAGACTCTTCTGATAATAATTTAAAGAGGTTTTCTGCAATCATATAATCTTGTCATTGAGTTGCAGGGTTGCTGTCCTAAGAGCCTCTGAAAAATTTCTAGCAAGAAAGAGATTAATAACTGTATTCGTCGTTTTCTATACTTTCATTTCGTTCCTTATTATTCCTCTTTCCCATCACACTCTTCATCTTCTAATCTAGATAGTATTAAATTGTCTTATCTCCTTTTTCAAGGACTAAATTGAGACTTTTAAAAAATTATTATATTTTAGAATTTTTTTCTTCAGTGATTTTTATCATGTTTCTAAGATGCCCTTAGAACTTTTATAATTAATATCTATTACAGTTCCGAGATAAAATCATAGAGATTTTAAAAACCAATTTCCAGACCATTTAAAGTGCTCTATAATGTATGTTTCTAACTTTTTTTCTATTGCAGAAATGGAAAAAAAGCTGAAAGAAGAGAGAGAAGCTCGAGAAAGGGCTGAAAATAGAGTTGTTGAGACTGAGAAACAGTGCTCTATGCTGGATGTTGATCTGAAACAGTCTCAACAGAAACTAGAACATTTGACTGAAAATAAAGAAAGGATGGAAGATGAAGTAAGACACCATACTAATTTTATCCATCTTTTAAAAGATAAACTATTCTATGTTATGACTGGAGAACTCTTAATCTGTATTTGAGACAGAAGATTTGAATGAAGTATGTGTTCACTGCTATACTGTCATCCCAGAACTTAGAATTTTTATAAAATAAGTTTGACCTGTATGCTTTTAGGGAACAGACAGCTTAGAAAGACCAGTCATCATTACAAGCATGTATGTAACATATATGTGACTTTATGAAAATTAAGGAAAGCCTTGCTAAGGATTTGGCATTGAGAAACTGAAGAATAAAACAGTTTAAGATTATTCATTAAGACTGTAGTATTAGATTATTCATTAATGCTGTAGTATTAAACCATCCAGGGAAGGGACAGAAAGGAGGGGTGTATGTACGAGACAGAGATGAAGGAGGTTGTGCTGTATGATGATCTCTGTGATAATCACCTTGGAGACAGCAGATAATGAACACATAAACTGCTGAAAGAATTTGAGTTCGTTGACTCCTACACTAATCAGTACTTAATACTATTTTCCAGGTTTTAGGCTTATATAAAATAGGACACATAAACATTTGTGGATGAATGGATTAGTTAAAATACCCATTTGAAATGTCTCAGACGTGACTTTTATCATTATTTTCTAAAATTTTGAAGCTAGTTGAAATTGAAGTTTTTCTTTTTCCCACAAATTTCATATCTAAACTTTAGATACTGTTTTGACTTAGTAATAAATATGCAATAATAGACACAAGAACAAATTAGAATAGTGCAAGGGATAATAATGTTCTCAAGATTTTATTAATAACCTTTCACCTATCTAACAAATTATCAAAATAACTAAGATGCCAATCATTTTTCTCATTCATAGCTTAAGAATCTCACCCTGCAGCTGGAACAGGAATCAAATAAACGGCTATTGTTACAGAATGAATTGAAGACTCAAGCATTTGAAGCAGACAATTTAAAAGGTTTAGAAAAACAGATGAAACAGGAAATAAATACTTTATTGGAAGCAAAGAGATTGTTAGAATTTGAGTTCGCTCAGCTTACAAAGTAAGTTTTGAAAGTATCTTTTAGTGTTTTTTATTGGCCTATAAATACTTGATACTTTGTGTGTTCAGATGATCTCAAAATTTGTTTTAAAAAAAGACCAATTTGTTTGTTTGTTTTGTGATAAAAGAATTTTGCAGGGAAGTTCAGGCTTCGGAAGGACAAGCTTATTAGGTTGTCCTAATTATTAGGTTCAAATTACAGGTATTTAAAGAAAGGCACAGATTAGTAGAGCTGCTGGCTTGGCCGTCATCTACTCATTATGGAAATACTAGCTTTCTCATGATTTTCATATCTATAAATATCATCACATTGCTCCAGACTAGCAGGAAGTGTTCCAGATGGCTTTAGTTTGGAGATTACAAGTGTACATAATCTTGGTGTGGGGGTGGGGTTGTTCTGGATTTTATTTTTTTATTTTATCTTATTTTTGGTTTATCTCAGAGTTATAGTCTTTTTTTCCCATCAAAGATGTCATTTACCTGCTTACCTGTGATGAAGACAAAGCCTGTATGTCCTGGGCCTGCTTTAAAAACATAATACGAGAGATGGGTATTCCTTATACCAAGTTGTGATTTTATTTCCTCCATATATTATTAAACCTTTAAAACCCATTTCGTTCTATTTTGGCTTTGGTTTTTTTTCTGTGTGTAGCCCTGATTATCCTGGAACTCACTCTGTAGCCCTAGTTATCCTGGAACTCACTCTGTAGAACAGACTGGTCTCAAATTTAGAGATTCACTTGACTCTGCCTCCCAAGTTCTGGGATTAAAGGCGTGAGCCACCACTACCATCATTAGGCCTGTTTCATTGAGATAAGTTGTCTGTTTTTATTAAGTTGGATTCATATTGGCAAATTTCTTAATTTAGAAGCCCCATTTTTTACCAGTATAATATATATACCACTGATAAAATTACTTATGTAAGAAAAATATTTCAGTGAGACCACACTGCCTGGCTCCATCTTGAACCTATAAAATTATGCTGTGTAAAGCATATGCTTCTTCATAATGAAAGCTTTCTTGAGAAACACATTAACTGGATCTTTCCAAACCATACAAATGAAACTAGCACATTTTTCTCCAAGCAACTCTTTATACTCAGTGGACATTTATGTTTTCTATCAACTACATGGCTTGTTACTAAACTACAAAACAATTTATATCTCATATTAAAGCCTAGCAACTTGGGATAAAATTATTAATCCTTGAAAATCTTGGTCTTTGAGTTCCATTGTGTTCCTATGTATTTGAGTCTATTTTCCTCCTTAGAGTGTCCTTTTTCCTATGTTTATTGTGTGCGATACATATTTTGATTTTCTCCTTATCAGTTTATTGTTCTTCCTTTCCTTTTATATTCCCAATGTAATTACTTTTTATACCCCTTCTTGTGTTTAATTGCCAAAATATATTACACTTCATTTTTACTTTAAATAATTTTATGATCTCTGCTTTTGTTTACTATAGAAAACATTTAAAGTACATGTCTGTGACTTTTTCTGCCTGTAAAGTACATCTATGACTTTTTCATAAATATTTACAGGGAAAAAACAAACCAAAGCAGTGTCATTTCATTTCTATGGTTTGGAGAGATCTACAATTAATGTGTTTCTCAAGAAAGTTTTCATTATGAAGGACTCTGTGCTTTGCATGGCATCATTTTATAGGTTCAAGATAGAGCCAGGCAGTGTGTTCTCAGCAGATAAGCTAGAGAAGTAACACGATGCTGAAATGTTTTTCTTACAGAAGTTATTTTATCAAACCTTTTATTTTTTAGCAACTTAAATGAAACCTATCATAAATATGAAAATTTGATTGCTGATTTTCTTTTATATAAAGGCAATACAGAGGAAATGAAGGGCAGATGCGGGAGTTACAAGATCAACTTGAAGCTGAGCAGTATTTTTCTGTAAGCGAAAATCATTTTTAATGTAGAAACTCTAAAAACTGACTTAAACAAGAAACTTTATAGAGTTTTGTTTGTTGTTGATTGGTTGGTTTTGTTTGTTTGTTTTGGGGTTTTTTTGTTTTTGTTTTTCAAGACAAGGTTTCCTTGTATTGCCCGGACTGTTCTGGAACTTGCTCTGTAGACCAGGTTGATCTCAAACTCAGAGATCTGCTTGCCTCTGCCTTCCAAGTGCTGGGATTAAAGGAGTACACCACTGCCCGGCTTGAAATTTAAGAGTTTTTTTCTGCAAATTATATTTTTTTCAAGGTTCGTGGTCTATTTAAATTGCGAAGTAGGGGGGAAAGACCTTTTTGTGCAGTTTTTAACAATTACCATCAAATTATACCTGTAAATTAAACTTCTGATAGCTGGGCATGGTGTACTGCAGTCAGAGGCAGGTAGATCCAGGCTAGCCAGGGCCACAGAGTAAGATCTTGTCTCAAACAGACTTGGTTGCGGTCATGGAAATACATGCCTGATGCCCAGCACTTGGAAGCTAACTTAGGTAGGGTGAGGGTCCTTAAATTCCAGTCCAGCATGGAATACATAGGGAATTCTAGCCCAGTCTAAGCAATAAATACCTATCAAAAAAAAAGTAAAGCAAAAATTATTTTTTTAAAAAAAAAAGACTTTGTTAGAGACTCTGCTTGCATAAGTACTAATTAGTATGTGTCCTCATGAAATAACAAATGTTGGCGGGCGGTAGTGGCGCACGCCTTTAATCCCAGCACTCGGGAGGCAGAGGCAGGCGGATCTCCGTGAGTTCAAGCTCCAAAGCTACAGAGAAACCTTGTCTCAAAAAAACAAAAATAAAAAAAATAAAAAAGAACTAATATCTGATATATTTTTCCTGTTTAACTCAGTCTATAGTTGTATATGAATTTATTTGGCTTTGAAGCTTTTGAATTTGGTGGGCAAAGTTCCTTGATTGCAGAGCTTGTATTCTGCCATTTCATTTTAACTTAACATTTATCAAATTGTACCCCTAGTACCTGCCATCTATTCTCTAAACCTTATTCCATGGACTTAAATGCATGGATTTAACTTGTTTTTGTTGTTGTTTATTTGTTTATGAGGGTATTTTGTTGTTGTTGTTGTTTTATTTTATTTTTTGAGACAGGATTTGTCTTTGTATCTCTTTCTGTCGCGATGCTTGCTCTGTTGACATGTTGACTAGGCTGGCCTCAAACTCATAGAGCTCTCTTTGCCTCTTGTTCTGAGTCCTGGGATTAAAGGCATGTGCCACCAGCACTTGTTTGTTTTTTGTTTTGTTTTTGTTTGTTTGCTCTTTTAAAGACTTGTGTAACAGTCCTGGCTGTCCTGGAACTTAATCTGTAGACCAGGCTGATCTGCAGCTTAAATAGATTCGCCTGCCTCTGCCTCCCGAGTACTGGGATTAAAGACGTGCACCACCACTGCCTGGCTGTTTGTTTGTTTTTAATGGTTTATTTTTATTTTATGTGCATAAAATTTTATTTTATGGTGTTTTGCCTACATGTATGTTTGTGTTCAGGTGTTGAATCCCCTGAAGCTGGAGTTAACAGTTGTGAGCCACCATGTGTGTTCTGGAATTTGAGCCTGGGTCCTCTGGAATAGCAGCCAGTGCTCTTAACCACTGAGCCATCTCTCCAACCCCAGCAATTGCTTTAAATTATTTTAAAAGTTAAAACAAGTTAAATTGGGGGTGTAGAGATGGTTCATCAGTTTAAGACCACAGTTTGCTCTTCCAGAGAACCCAATTCAATTCCCAGGACCCACATGGTGGTTCACAACCATATGTAACTCCAGCTCCAGGGGATCCAACTCCCTCACACAGACACACATGCAGGCAAACACCAGTGCACATGAAACAAAAGAAAAAAATTGCTGAACTATTTCTAATACACCATAAACACTTCATTCTTTATCACTTGTTTTTACAGACACTTTATAAAACCCAGGTAAAGGAACTTAAAGAAGAAATTGAAGAAAAAAACAGAGAAAATTTAAGGAAAATACAGGAACTGCAAAGTGAAAAGTATGTCCATTTTGCTTTGGAACAGAACAGGAATCTGTACTCAGAAAGGCATTCATAAATTTAAGTTGAAAGAAAGGGAATAGGGGTGCCATCATTCTGCTGGGGCTAATTTTTGGGCTAATTGATAGCAAATCTGTAGCACAGATTGTAATTGTTCTTAAAAACCTGGAGTCAAGTATTTGGGGGTGAAAGCTGAGAGGTCAGAGAAGCAGTGTGGCCAGCCAATGGAGAGACCTTTTACCCCTACGAGTGCTCAGACGGAAGGGGCGATCCTGTCTCCTCCCGCTTTATATTCCTCTGTCTGCCCAGCCATATCCCTTCCTGTCTCTGTCTCCCTAGTGCTGGGATTAAAGGTATAAGCCACCACTCCCTGGCCTCTTGTGGCTTAGCTTTGCACTCTTATTTTCAGGCAAATTTTGTTAAAATGCAAACAAAATATCACTACACATATCAGACTAGTCTACCTTAAGTTTGAGAGCATCTGGCTTTCTCTAAGCTCCAAGCAACATGTGATACACTTACATACATCCAGGCAAAACACTGGATGGATGGATGGATGGATGGATGGATGGATGGATGGATGGATGGATGGATGGATGGATGGATGGATGGATATAGATAGATAGATATAGTGTTTTATATATATTTGTATAAATAATTTCTTAAACAGAAAAAAAGAAAGGCAATGGTGGTCATGTTTAGGGATAGTTCATTACCCAAATTTACCAAGAACCTACAAAAAATCAAGGAAGTATACACATGATCAAGATGGCTTATCTAAGAGATGATCTTTCAGACAAACAGAAAAAATAAAGTAATATGGTCCCAGTGTAAATGTCAATTCTGAAAAGTTAGTTTTTGAGACAGAATCTCTTGTACCCAAGGCTGGCTCTAATCAGATCTGATGCTTCCACCTCCCAAATGGTAGAACTGTATACATGACCACCACACTCAGGCAGTTCTGAACAGCTTGAAAGTGCTCTTTCTGATGTTTGCAGGTAGTTTACAGTGGTCTGAATCAGTGTTTTCGTAATCTCATTCAATTACTTATGAGATAACTTGGTTTAACCCTCTCAGTTTATAATGAAAGTGTAAGGAACTTGCCCAGAGTCCCCACCCAGTAGATTCAGGGATGACTAGTGATGTGGATTAAGTGTCTTGAATCTGACCTATTGACTCACCGTTTTACAGTCCAGACCCATAGCAAAGTTTTTTTTTTTTCTAAAAGTAAATTGCTTAACAAATTAAAGTCATTACTTTCATAAAAATTTTGTAGTGGATTTATTTTAAGAAGTAAAATCCTTGGTTTTGTCATTTAGAGAAAATTGTGTGGCGTTTTTTATGTGTGTGCTTTTTGATCTATTGTTTCCAGAGAGAATCTCACTGTGTAGTCCAGGCTGGCCTTGAATTCTCAATCTCTCTGCCTTAAGATTTCACTTGTTAGAATTACACATGTAGGCTGGTTGATGGGACACACACACCTTTAATTCCAGCACTTGGAGGCAGAGGTAGGCAGATCTCAGAGTTAAAGGACAGCCAGGACTGCACAGAGAAACCCTGTCTTGGGAGAAGAAAAAAAAAAAAAGAATACAGATGTAGGCCACCATATTTAGCAAGATAATCATTGTCATTTATGTGATCAAGTAAGGAGAATGAACTAAATTTTTTTTTTTCGTTTCTTAAAACTGTTGCAGAGAAACTCTTTCTACTCAGTTGGATCTAGCAGAAACAAAAGCTGAGTCTGAGCAATTGGCTCGAGGAATTCTGGAAGAACAGTATTTTGAGTTGACTCAAGAGAGCAAGAAAGCTGCTTCAAGAAATAGACAAGAGATTACAGATAAAGATCACACTGTTAGTCGGGTAAGTAATAGGTGAATATTTGACTGAAATTGATTTAAGTCAAAATACGTACTGAAGTATCAGGGTATACATGCATGCATATTTACTTATGCCTTGTGTTTATTTGATCTAAAACAGTTGATAATGATAGAAAATCTTACTCGATACACTGGGCTTTTTTTCTTACTGTAGATAAATTTTATGTGAGGAAATGCTTAGCCTAACCTCATTATTTATTCTCCAACTATGTTAAGAGTGATCTTATGAACTAGATTTCTTTGAAATTTGAGTAACTATTCTGGGGTAAGAAACTCATTGTTGATAGTCCATTGTGATCAAAACCAGTCCTACAAATTCCCTATTCTTAAGGTTCATACTGTAGACTATATAGTAATTCTGGATAAATGAGAGTTACAAAAGCATTTCTTTGTGAGTTAACAAGTAAAGTGATGTATCGTGCCTGGCTTTGACTCTGAAAAGTTATGTGATTTTGGCAAATCTGAGGCTTAGAGAATTAATGTTATCTCTTAATACCCATATACAAACATAGATATGGCTACCCTTGTCTATAATCCCAGCACTGGAAATAGAGACAAGCAGATCTCGAGAGCTTCCTGGCTGCTGGACTCGCCAAAATAGCAACTTTCCAGTTGAATAAGAGATCCTGCCTCAATGCCTTAAGGAGATGGAGAGGAAGATAGCATATGGATATCCCATGCCCTACTCTGAGCTTCTATGCTTGTGCTCTAGCAAGTACACACACGCGCGCGATAAACCAAGCATGGTAGCGTATGGTTTATAATCCCAGCATTTAGTGATTAAGCATTAAGTCTAATATCAGCCTTGATTACATAGCTCCAGGCCAATCTGGACTACATTACTAGATCTAAGTCTCAACCTTCTCCCCACTTCCTCCCTCACCCAACCAAAGGAAGGGGAGGGCAGAAATAATGCTTTTTCTGTGCAATTGTTATTACAATTAATGGAAAACAGTATACCTGGAATAGTCATTGCTGAATGTAATATTTTCATCATCTTCAGTTGAGACAGCTGAGACACAGGAGGATGACCTGCCCCAGGGTCACATAGGTTAGTAGCAGAACTAGGAATAAGTTCGAATTTCCTAGTCTTCTATCTAGTTCTTTTTATAATATACTTTTTGACTTTTTGTGTTTAATACATATAAGTAAATATCTACACAGATATGTATACACTATCATTTTTGGAAGGTAATTGTTCCTAAGACATTCATAGCAATTATGTATTCACTTTTACTTTCTTGTTTGTTTTTTTTTTGTTTTTCAAAACAGAGTTTTTCTGTGTAGTTCTGGCTATCCTGAAACTCACTCTATAGACCAGGCTGGGGTTGAACTCAGAAATCCTATAATCTCTCCTCCTGTGTGCTGGGATTAAAGGTTTGCACCACCATTCCTGGCTCATGCACACACATAAACTGGAAACTAGGCATTTTCTACAGTTAAACAATGTTTGACCTGCTTTGCCTACAGATGTTAAGTATTAAAGATTTTTAGCTTCAAGTGTGAAAACAGTCTGTAGCTTAAACTTTGTTTGTTTTGTTTAGCTTGAAGAAACAAACACCATGCTAACCAAAGATATCGAAATACTAAGAAAAGAAAATGAAGAGCTAAATGAAAGGATGAGGAGTGCAGAAGAAGGTATATAGAGTTTCCTTAACAAGTAACAGTTTGTGGCTGGAGAGAAGAAGGCTCAGCAATTATGAGAACTTGCTGCTCCTGCAGAAGACCCAGGTTCAATTCCCAGCACTGTAGTGGTTCACAATCATCTGTAACTCCAACTTCCAGAGATCCCACTGTTTTTTACGGCTTCTGAGGGCACCAGGCATACACATGGGACACACATACAGACAGAACACTCATAATACATAAAGTTTGTGATAATTAACTTTAAAAAAATATTTTTTAATCTATATCATGAGGGCTGGAGACATAGCTCATCCATTAAGAGAGCTTGCTGTTCTTAGAGAAGACCCAAGTTTGATTCCCAGAACCTACATTAGGCAGTTCACAACCCCCTGGTAACTCCAACTCCAGGGAATCTGATTCCCTCTTCTGGCTTCTCTGTGCCTTCAAATGTTGCATATTAGAGTGAGTGTGTGTGTGTGTGTGTGTGTGTGTGTGTGTGTGTGTGTGTGTGTGTGTGTGTGTGTACACACCTTTTTTTAAGAGAAAAAGAAAAGCAAGGTAGCTGTTCATGACGGTATATACCTTTAATTAATTCCTGCACTCAGGAGGCAGAGGCAGACTCTGAGTTTCAAGGCCGCCTGATTAAGCTAATTCTGAAATTAATCTTTAGTTATGTTTTCCATTGGGTTTTTAAATACTTGTTTTCATGTGTTACACTAACTTGTGTAACCATAAGAGTTATATTAATGAGCTGAACAATGAGCAAACTCATGCAATCCCAACTCTTGTGAGGTGGATACAAGAGAATCGTAAGTTCAAAGGCATCCTGGGCTTACCTGTATTTAAAACAAAATTAAGCAGTTACCTTAATGAAATTATTGAAAGGTACTGTGTGTTACTGTGTGATAGTGTATAGTAATTTCAGTAATTGAGGACATTTAGAATGCAGATGAAATTACTTAATGCTATGCAATAATGTTTTACATAATTTATTGGCAGAATATAAGTTGAAGAAGGAGGAAGAAATAAATAATCTTAAGGCTGCCTTTGAAAAGAATATAAGTACTGAACGGACACTTAAAACGCAGGTACATGTGCCATCAGCCCTTCCCATTGGTTTGCACTTGAGTATGGTAAAATCAAAAAACTAATAATTGTTCTTTATGCATGCTCTTATAAAATGAAGGTCATAGGGTTTAGCTTTTCATTAGAACAAATAAAGTGAATCCTGTTTAAATATAGAAGACTTAGCATGAGGTGTAGGATTTTAGTTAAGAAAATTAGCTTGTCTAGTAATTTCACTAGTAAGTGAAATTATAGTAGGGCAGTGGCTTAGTGTGCATGAGGCTTTGACTTCTATTCACAGCATCCCAAGAAAGAAAAATTTTGTTTTGGGTTTTTTATTTGTTTGTTTGTTTATTTTTATTCTTTTTCAAGACAGGATTTCTCTGTGTCCTAGAGTTCACTCTGGCCTTGACTCACAGAGATCCACCTGCCTCTACCTCCCAAGTGTACCACCATCACCCAGCAAGAAAGGAAAAATGTGATGTGGTTTGTATTGAAAACCTATTATTGACAATAGGAAACATGAAAGAAAAGATATGTTAGATTGAAAGCCAGAGAGATAGTTTGGTAATAAGAAACTGTAAGAATGGTTAAAAAAAAAAATCAATTGTTTTGCATTTGATTATTTATCTAGGTCAGTTTTTGTTTGTTTGATTTTGTAATGTGTTTTTTTGTTTGTTTTGGTTTTGGTTTTGGTTTGGTTTGGGGTGTTTTAAGACAGGGTTTCTCTGTGTAACAGCCCTGACTGTCCTGGAACTTATTCTGTAGACGAGGCTGGCCTCAAACTTAAGATCCACCTGTTTCTGCCTCCCAAGTGCTGGGATTAAAGGCGTATACCACCAATGCTTGGCTGCCTTACTTTCTTTCTTATCAGTCTTTTATGTTGCAACTAAAATAAGCTTTTTAAAATGTGCTTGACTGACATTTTAAAATCTCTCAAATGCAGATTTCACTTTTAGTACAGAACAGACTATGAACGAAAAGATGCACATTTTTTACGTAAATGTTTATATGTCTGTGGAGGACCTGTCAACAAAAATTTAAATAAGACAAACTAAAGAGAATACTTGCCAGCATTAATATTTATAAATAAGAGAACCAATACAATAAGAAAACATTGTCTAGCAGACATTGGAAAAATATTTAGCCTTAATAATAAGCCCAGAAACAGAAATTAAACAAGACCTGAAGAAACATCTCATTGCTTCAAAGTACTTACTGCTCTTGTAGAAAACCTGGGTTCAGTTCATAGCATCCACACAGGGAGGCTTATACCCACCTGTAACTCCAGCTCCAGAGGACCTGATACCTCGCCTCTGCATGCATGTCCACATTCATATACACATAGACACACATGCATATGTGAAATAAGAATCTGTTTTTCTAATTAAAACAATAATTAGTCATCTTTGACAGTCATATATTCAGAGATTTAAATTAGACATAATATTTAGGTTGATCAAGTCCATTCATTCCATTTTTCTACATGGGAAGCCTGAGAAGGTGATATATGCCCAGAAGGCTGAAATAAATGCAGAAGACCTTAGTGAAGGTTGCCTTTGAGGAGTATGTTATTACAATGGCTTTTCACATTCTTTATGTTTCTGAATTTATTTTTAAAGTAAATATTTAGACTTGCTATTAAAAATCTAAATATACATAAAATTACTCAGGGGTATCTCATCCTAAAAGGAACCTAATCAATGTAGGTAAGGGCTAAATTAAGGGCTTTTTCTGTCTTAATGGGGGGCTATCATTTTACTTTTTATGTTCCTATAGAAAAAAAGCCATGATTTCTGACCTCTATGAGTACTATGCATTCATATGGTAGACATGCATGCATACATACATAGAAGTAAACAAACATACACATAAAGTAAAAATAAATCTTCAATAATATTAATAAGGTAGGGAGCTATTGAAAAAGATACCAAATGTCAACCTGTAGCCTCTGGACACATGTATGCACATGTGAGCATCCATGCCATGCCCACACACACATAGGCCATGACCAAAGAAAAGGAGTTTCTCTGTGACCTAATCAGATGTTTGGTTACCTTGCTTTTCTACTTATCCAAAGGAATGTAATTTCTCTCTGGTCTTTTAATCTGTACTTATAGTACTATCCCTGCCTTCACTCCTTCATATGTTTTCCTCGTTTATCTATCTCCTAACTCTCTTAAGAAACATGTGGAACTGAGTGCAGTGGTGCACACCTTTAATCTCAGCACTCATGAAGAGGCAAGTGGAGGTCTCTGAGTTTGAGGCCAATATGGTCTATGTATTGAATTCCAGGCCAACCAGCTACATAATGAGACTCATAAGTAGGTAAGTAAGTAAATAAATAAGAAGGAAGGAAGGAAGGAAACATATGTGGTACATATACAGTCATTCTAGGGACCTTTTTTCCTCTGGGGTGTCTTTATAGGACTACTGTCGCCATAGCACCATTGCATTATCTCTGTACTGTATAGTTCATGTGTCTGCCGCCTCTACCATCTACAGTATTGGGACATAGTTATATTTCTTTTTTTTTATATCTTGTGTGCAGTAATATACTACAGTATTGTTAAACAATCAAGTTTTCTTTTTGCAAGCCTGATTCTTGACATTGGACTAAATGAGACATTAGTGTTAATTATCTGAACCATCATTCATGGTTAGTCTGTTCGTAGAAACGTAAGTTTACACACAGAGACCAAGAAAAAAAATTGCATAACTAAAATTGAATGGGTACAGTATATATATCCTCACAAATACTATTTTAATGTTTGAACAGGCCGTTAACAAATTGGCAGAAATAATGAATCGCAAAGATTTCAAAATTGATAGGAAAAAAGCCAATACACAAGATTTGAGAAAAAAAGAAAAGGAAAATAGGAAGCTGCAACTGGAACTTAACCAAGAAAGAGAGAAATTTAACCAAATGGTGGTGAAACACCAGAAGGAGCTGAACGACATGCAAGCGGTAAGGTCTGTGTATGTGCGCATGCATATAGAGATCATCTCCTCAGTGTGTCAATATGTGTTACTTGTCTTTCTTAAAGTAGACTTACTCGTGTGAAAGTTAGAGATATGGCTGTTATATTGGTTATGCTTAGGTTAGAGGTTCTTGATATAAGTAGGTTATTTTTCTAAGTTTCTCCTTTTCTAAAATCAAAATACCAGTAATATTTTACACTTCTTGACATATCAATAACGTAAAGTTGTGAAGGTAAAATGGTCTCAAGACTCATTTACATTCAAGATTTGAGTCTGTCATTTTGTTATCTTGAGTTTTCTCTATTTTTAAGATTAATTTATTTGGAGCCAGAAAATAATTTACTGGCATTTTAAGTATTTTTTTCCTACCTTATATTTAAAAAGAGAGAAAAGAAAATCTCCTTTTTTAATTTAAATTTATTTTTAAACAATCTTTTCTTATTTTAAATAACAATCCCAGTTCCCACTCCCTCCCCTCCGCGCCCTCCCCCACATCCTCCAGCTCTCTACACCTTCTCCCCACCCCTCCCCCCATCCACTCCTCAGAGAAGGATAAGGCCTCCCATTGAGAGTCCATAGAGTCTGCCACATCACTTTGAGGCTGGACCAAGGTCATCCCCCCTATATCTAGGCTGAGCAAGGTATCCCTCTAAAGAGAATGGGCTCCAAAAAGCCAGTTCTAGCACTAGGGATGAATTCTGGTCCCACTGCCAGTGGCCCACAGACTGCCCCAGCCACACAACTGTCATCCACATTCAATGAGCCTAGTTTGGTTTTATGTAGTTTCCCCTCTGTCAGTCCAGACCATTAGCTCTGGTCAGCTGTTTCTGTGGGTTTCCCCATCATGGTCTTCACCCTTTTGCTCATACTATTGCTCCTCCCTCCCTCCTCTCTTCAACTGGACTTTGGTAACTCAGCCCAGTGCTTAGCTGTGGAGCTCTGCATCTGCCTCCATCAGTTGCTGGGTGAAGGTTCTGTGATGACAATTAGGGTCATCATCAATCTGATTACAGGGAAGGGCAGTTGAGGCGCCCTCTCCACAATTACTTAGGGTCTTAGCTGGAAAATTTTCTTAACAAAGTAAGGTGAGGGGCTGGAGAGATGTCTCTGTGGTTAAGAGTATTTGTTGCTCTTGCAGAAGACATGGGTTTGATTCCCAGCACCCATACAGTAGCTCACAATCATCTGTAACTCCAATTCCAGGGAATTCAGCAGGCACACACATGGTACACATGCATGTAGGTAAAGCATTCATATACATATTTAAAAGGGGGTGGTTATCTAAAGAACCTTTTTTTTGCAGAGCTTCATCTGTGGTGGTTGTCACAGTACTAATACCATACTCCTATCTCAGATACTTGGAGCAGGCAAGAAACCTACTTGAATTAAGAAGTTCTGGGCCTAGCTGACTGTTTCCAAAAGAAAACCCAACCATAGTAATAAACGTTCGTGGTGTACAGCATATTTCACACTTGCAATTTAATTACCCATTTGCATTTCAGTTATTAATGTTGAAGTTATTTGATTCTGTTTATTTTTATTTTGATATTTTTTAAAAAATAGCAATTGGTAGAAGAATGTACACACAGAAATGAACTTCAGATGCAGCTGGCTAGCAAAGAGAGTGATATTGAGCAGTTGCGTGCAAAACTTTTGGACCTTTCGGATTCAACTAGTGTTGCTAGTTTTCCTAGTGCTGATGAAACTGATGGAAACCTTCCAGGTAAGAATTCTGTTTATTCTGTCATCCAGGTTTGCTCAGATGTCATGGAAATATTTGTCATTATTTATTTCATCATTTTGTTCCTGACTCTTTAAGAAGGAATTGTAAAATTAAACCAGTCATAAGCAGGTTACTCAAAGATGCTGAGAGGCTGCGCCTGAGAATGTTTAAAGAAAATAAAACGCTCTTTCGTTTTTCAAGATCAGGTTTCTTTATGTAGACCTGGCTGTCCTAGAACTTGCTTTGTAGATCATGCAGGCTTCAAACACAAGAGATCTGCCTGTCTCTGCTCCACCCTTTCCCCAATCCTCCAACCCCATCCTGAACTTAAAGATGTACACCACTATGCCTGGCTTTAATGTGTTTTTATGAGTGCCCACTGCTTTATGTAATTTGATAAACAGAACTATAGCAGCTGTCTGCAGAAAGCCTATCCTGTGTTTTAGTCAGAAACCTTCAATAGTCTTTGTCAAGTTGAATGTTTGAAGAAATAGAGAAAAGGTGATACTGTGAGAAGACAGAGGGTGAGGGGAAAAACCAACCAAAAAATGAACAGAAGAAAATGCCTAATGTTTTATTTTTTTCTCTCTTTCCCTAATTAAAGTAACTATATATTTATATTTATATAAATATAAATAAATGAATACGCATTCTTGTCTTAATTGGAGTTCAAATGAAGTGGCTAGGTTATAGGTATTAAAATGTGTAGTTGCAGAGGTGGTTCAGTGGTTATGAGCATTGTTGTTCTTTCAGAGGACCCAGGTTCAGTTCCCAGTACCTACATGGTGACTCACAACCATCTGTAACTCCAGTTCTAGGGAATCCAACACCCTCCTCTGATTTCCACACAGGCACCAGGCCTGCACATGGTGCACAAACATATATACAGGTAAAAAAACCCACACACATAAAAACGAGATAAATCTAAAAACTTTTAAGCATAGTTTTACATATACTATATATACTTGCTGTAACAACATTCTTAGTTCAGTGTTTTAGATGTGTTTTTTCTTTAACCAAATAATGGAAAATAGATTTTGTTAGTATATTTTCTGAATAATACATGAGTAAAAAGTCACTTTGTTAATCCAGACAAGTAATATATTTCAACAAAATACAGTTGTTTCTATTTTTATAAAGTCAGTAAACTACTTTTGAAATTTTCTGTTGTTTAGGAAAGTGGTACTCAAAGGACCATGTATGATGTCTGCCCTCTTGCACTAGTCTCTTTGCCATCTTGCTTTAGTATATTTGCTTGCCCCAAATCAGGTTTCTGTGAGCATTCTAAAGATCAGGGATGCCTTCTGTTTTTCAGGGTTTGCCTTTCATATACAGCTTCTGCCTCTGGAAAGTTGTAGCTGTCCATCATAGGACATAGGAAGATTGCCGTGGGTTAATAAGAACCTCTGCTTGGCCTATTTAGACATCTGAGATCAGACTAGTTAAAATACACACACACACACACACACACACACACACACACACACACACGACTTTTAGAGGCTTTTGACTATTGTCTTAAAGTTTTTATTGGTGTGATTAAGAAAAAAATCATGACCAAAAGCAACTTGGGTCTGGAGAGATGACTACGTGGTCAAGAGCACTAGCTCTTGGGTTCCACTCAGAGCACCCACACAGTGGCTCACAAGCATCTGTAACTCTCGTCCCAGGCGAGCCAACATTGTCTTCTGGCCTCTATGGGCACTTGGCACTTATGTGGTGCACAGATACACATGGAGAGAAACCATGCATAGACATTAAATAAAAATTTTCTTGAGGAGCAACTTGGAGTTCTTGAGTTACAGTCCATCTCTGAGGGAAGTCAAGGCAGGAACTCAAGCAGGAACCTGGAGGCAGTAACTGAAGCAGAAGCCACAGAGGAACACTGCTTACTGG
Source organism: Ondatra zibethicus (assembly GCA_004026605.1). Lineage (NCBI taxonomy): Eukaryota > Metazoa > Chordata > Mammalia > Rodentia > Cricetidae > Ondatra > Ondatra zibethicus. Next base: position 112,972 of record PVIU01003637.1, read on the forward strand.
CTTGCTTCTCATGGCTTGCTCAGCATGCTTTCTTATACAGTCTAGGAATGCCTGCCTAGAGGGAGTGCTGCCCACAGTGAGGTGGGCCGTCCCTTATCACTTACTAATTAAGAAAAGTGTACTATACACTTGGCTACAGGCAATCTGATAAAGGCATTTTCTGTTGAGGTTCCTCTTCCCAGGTAACTGTAGCTTATATCAAGTTAAAGGGATGGCGGTTAACCAAGTAAATACCAGTATTTAGTTTTCAAACTGAAATTATAAACTCATGATTTTGTTAACCATGGGATGCTTTTGGAGTAAAGGAATTGTATTTAATGTCAATCCAAAATCTCAAGGAGGGCTTTTTCTCTATCCTATATGTTTGTTTTTATTAGCTTTGTAATGTGTTACTGGTTTTGTCTACATTTTCAGAGACGTATGCCTTATTAGTAAACATAATTAGAAAGCAAATTAATAAAAGATAAGTTGGTGCGATATAGAATGACCAGACACATGAGGTGGTTTGATTGGCAGGCTTCAAGTTAGGATCCCTGATTAACCTGGGAGTCATTTGGCAAAGGAATTTAAATGTTTTTTTACTGGCTCTGTTTTGCATTTTTGTTGTTCTTTAAAGTATTTTTTTCAGATAGTTTGTTTCTGTGGCTGTCAAATGTCAAAGTACTCTTGACTGTTCATCATCACTGTGCTGTCAGTGTTAGAACAAGCTGAACCCTGACTTCCCTATTGGATGTAGAAATTAAAGGATAATATTTCAAAATTACTTTTCCTTTAGACTGGAAAATGGCTCAGTAGTCAAGAGAATTTGCTGCTCTTTAGGAGGACTGGATTTGGTTCCCAGCATTTTTACGGTGGCTCACAGATACCAGTTCCAGGGGACCTGATGCCCTTTTCTGGTCTCCTGGCACTGCACATGTGTAATGGATTTACATATAAACAGGGAAAAACTCATATACATAAAAAATGTCAATTACTTTTCCTCCTGCATTAGATATTTTTCTCCTCAGTTGAAAATTCATATTAAATTAACCATGCAGTAAATGCATGCTTAAAAGTAGTTTTGACAATAAGAAGTAAGGTTTTATAAAGTATTTTCTCCTTAATATAAGTTGCATATCATTCACTTGTCTAGAATAGATCTTGAAGAGGACTAAAATTTTAATTTTACTTCAGTTTAGTAGTGGAGCCTAGAAAGATGGCTCAACAGTTAAAAACACTGGCTGCTTTTCCAGAGATCCTGAGTTAAATTCCCAGCAACCACGTGGTGACTCACAACCTTCTGTAATTGTAATCCTATGAAATCTGATGCCTTCTGATATACAGGTGTACATGCAGACAAAACGCCATATACATAAATAAATCTTTTTTAAAATTAGTAAATGAATTTGCATATTATAAAAGGACTTTGAATAGATTGTTAAGTACACGCTATATTTTTAGTTCAGTGATTTGAGTTTATAAATGGTTCTATAAAGTAACTATCCTTCATTATTTTTCTGAAACATTATTTAATATAGAAACTATAGCGTATCTCAGCTGTCCAGCCCTTGGCCTCTATAGCACTTTCCATTGTACCTAACTTCTGAACTCTTAGACCTTAGGAAAGCGTGTTATTATGTCCTCACTGGAGTTCTCCAGCAGAACCTAACTTCTGTGTACGATGTGAAAGATGAATTTACAGCACTTGACTTGCATGTTGCCATCTAGGTCACAGTTGTAGTTTTCAGGAGCTCTGCATTTGGAGCTAGTTAGATACATTAATAAGGAGAGGAAATAGAGAAGTTAGTGTCGTTTCTCTGTTAAGCTTAACCTCTAGTCCAAACCATCTCTTGTGTGTGTGTGTGTGTGTGTGTGTGTGTGTGCGCGCACACGCACATGTTTGTGTGCATGTGTACACATATGCACAAGTTCATGTTTAAATCTGTAATCCTGATCTTAGTTCCGTTCTTAACCCAAATGTAGAGAAGTCGCTGAAGTAGGTAGGAAAGGGTATTTTAGACTCTACTGTTTTATATAAAGGTCAAGATTCAAGAGCTATTATTTTAGTGAGGACACCTTAAACCATACTTTAAAATTAGAGCTTCCATTTTTGCCATATTAGTAGAAAGTTTTCCTAGTAGTATTTCTCTTTTCCTAAGATAAAAGATTTATAAATGATCAATACATGATGAGCAACCTTTTCCCCGAGTTATTGATTATGAAACTGCCTGTTTGGTTTTTAAATTGTAACCATTATTTAGAGTTATTTGACTAGTTTAGAAAATAGGCAGAATAGCAAAATAATAAATTCATTATCAACAATATGTTTTCTTTGTATCAGAAGCCATAGGCTTTATGAAGCAAGCATTAGTGTGTAGTCCCTGCTCTCTCAAAACTTGAAAGAACTATTTAACAGAAAAATACTTGACAAAATAAATAATAGTAATAGTAGTAAAGAAAAGGCCAAGTAGACGTAGAAAAAAACTTGAATTTAACTTACTGCAATTTCATTTAGTGAACCACAGTTTTTACGAGGGTGACTTAACACAAATAAAACCTTGGAGATGTTAAGTTACTAGTGGAAGTAGCAGCAAAAGGAATATTGTACTCAGTAACTTAATGCTATGAGAATAGACATTGTATTTTAGATGTATAACCTCAGAAGTTAAGACATTGGGTGTGAGCCCTGGAGTTTTTACAGACACAGATAGAGGAGGCTTTGGAGAGCCTAAGCCTTGGTGCCATAGTGTTTACATGGAGGATGACAACAGAACTGTGTACAAACATGACATCCTGTATTCCAGGACTATATACATCTTAATAGGAACTCTCACTTGTAAAGTGTTTAAGTGGAGGATGATAACAGAACTGTATGTACAAACATGACATCCTGTATTCCAGGACTATATACATCTTAAATAGGAACTCTCACTTGTAAAGTATTTGGCAATCAAATGCTCACTAATAACACTGTTGTTATTACTGTAAGACTGAGCCTTCAGTTTTATGTGAAGGAAAAATAAATGTTCCTACTAGGATTGTAATTTCAGCCAGAATCACATTTAGAGCAGTGTACTTTAAAATTGGTTACCTTTCTATTTTATGTTTTAAATACAAGATTAATATAGGAAGAACTTCAGTTTTCTTATCTTCAACCTGATATGACCACCTCTAAAGGAATCATCTTTATTCCCCATACACTTCTAATAATCTTTAGATATATTTAATCAGATGTGGTGCTGCACACCCTGTTTCTCAGCACTCAGGAACCAGAGGCAGGACGATCTCAAAATCAATGCTAGTTTGGGGTACATAATAAGTTCAAGTAAGCTGTATAGTGAGATTATCTCAAAAAGTTAGAAGCTGGTGGTGTAACTCTGGTAGAGCACTTGCCTAGCATGCCCCCACTCTGCCCTCAGTTTGATACATAACACCACAAAAGGAATAAACATGTAATAGCAGCAACAGTTGCCATAAAAGACTTTGGTAATAAATAGTCAGCAGTTTATGGTATAAATACTAGCAGTTGGCCTACCAGTTTCTGTGCTCTTTTTCTGTTTATTGAGTTGAATAAGCATAAAAGACATAATACTTGATTAGTTTGAGATGGTTTGGAATTAGTCTTAACCTATTAAGTGCCTCCCAACCTTATTTGAACAATTTTAATGAATTGTTGAGTGTTTTATTCAAACGTTTTTTAGGATATTTTACTGAGAAAACAAATAAAATGCTTGTCTTTTATTCTTTGTATCTAGTTGATTCTGCCTGCATTCCTTATTTATTTATCTTCTACTCCTGTCTTCTGTGAGTAATAGGGCACCTCAGTACTTTCGCCTGCTCTGTGTAAATCATGGCTCGGAATCGTTCAACTTGCTGCATTTCTTTTCTTTTTCATTTTGCTGAATATTTTTATGAATGTTATGTAATATTTAAAATATTGTATATCATATCCATTTAAGCTGCAATCCATTCCAGTATGCCTGGCTCCTTAAGACATTGTTACTTCATACCTTTCTAATTGAGTACTAAATGTTAATTTTATGGGGAAAGTGGCTTGGGATTTATTTCTGCAGTCTTTGTCTGGCCATTAAAGTTCATTTGTGTGATTGACGCATGAAAGAACAAATTATAGCATTTATTCATTTAGCTGTTTTCTATTGCCTGTTGCTGCATGCTGTCAGACGTGTAGTTTTTCTTTTGGTTTTGTAATTTAAGATTGACTAGTATACCATTTTTTTTTTTCTCCTAGAGTCAAGAATTGAAGGTTGGCTCTCTGTACCAAATAGAGGAAATATCAAAAGATATGGCTGGAAGAAACAGGTACCATATACCTAAATTCTTCTCATTGATATTTTGTTCCATGTTTTACTATAAGTATAGAACTTATATTAATTGCTCTATTACTAACCTTGGTTTTAAATTAATACAGTATAATGTAGACATAAATGGGAAATATGCTAGTCATTTTAAATCAAGTTAATGTTGCTCTTTTCATTTTTCTTTTTGTCATTTCAGTATGTTGTGGTAAGCAGCAAAAAAATATTGTTCTATAATGATGAACAAGATAAGGAACAATCCAGTCCATCGATGGTGTTGGACATAGAGTAAGTTGCCTTTGATTTTTTTGTTTTGTTTTTTAGGGGTTTTTTTGTTTTGTTTTACAAATTTTTACAGTCACTTGACTGTTTACTTTTGAGTTATTTTTAGAATGACTTGACCTTTTGTGTTATTTAAACAGTTTTACCTATTTTTCCAAACAAGATGACCCAATGGGTAAAATTTGCATTTGCTGCACTACCCTACATTTATGAGTTCTGGTCCCCAGAACTCACATAAAAGAATGCAGTAGGGCAAGCTTCTAATCCCAGCATACCACTATAAGGAGTTGGGAGGCAGATAGGAGAATCTCCAGTATGCAAGTTAGCATGGCTTAAACAGTGGCAAAGAGACCCTGTCTCAAAGAAGGTAGAACAATGAGGATCAACACTCTGCAGTTGTCCTCTGACTTCACATATGCACCGTGGTGTATATAGACCCACATTGACACAAATTAAACAAAGTCTAACCTTAGCAGAATGTGAGAAGGAAAGTCTTGTATACCAGATTTATGTGCTTTGAAAAGCAAATTTTTTATCTCAAGTATTTAGTGATTTTTGAGGTCCATGAGCATCTCAAAAAATAAAATTGGGGGCTCTAGAAGTGCCTCAGAGGTTGAGTACTTGCTGCTTTTGTAGAAGACCCAGGTTTGTTTCCCAGCATGCACATAGGCAGCACAACTCTAACTACAGTTATAGGAGGCTTGCACAGCCTCTTCTGGCTTTCATAAACACCAGGCACACATACAGGTAAATCACTTAATCACAGAAAATTAAATTTTTTTTAGTGTAAGATTGTTTAATCAGCATACTGATACCATCAATGGTTTATGTTAAATAGTATAAACAAAAGCTGTTTTTTTGTTTTTTTTTTAGTAATATACTAAAGACTTAATAAGCTTAAGGTTTTTTCTTTGTGTTCATTCTTGTAAAGTATCCGTATTATCACAGAGGTGTATATATAATGTATGTAGAGATAAGTAGGTTCTACATATAAGAAACTTAGAGACAACTAGTTGAAAATTTTTAAGTGTACAATATAAATTCAGAATGAAGTTTGGTAAGTGCTATTCAAGAGATAACATAAAGTTAAATGAAGGATCGTCAAGATAGCTCAGTGTGTAAAAGTGCTTGCTTCCAAGTCTGATGACCTAAGTTTGATCCCTGGAATCTACAAAGTGGAAGAAGAGAATAAACTCCAGAAAGTTGTTCTCTAACTTCCACACATAGACCATAGCATATGCACCATTCCATAAAATGCACAATACTTAAGATATTTTTATGTTAAGTTTTTGAAGATGGCACTGGTTAGAATGTAAAAGTTGAGAGAGCTCTGATAATATTTCGAACTGTTTAAAGCATTAGTTATGAATAATGAACTTGAGTGGAGTGGTAAAAATAAGAGTGAGTTTAGTTTCATAAAACAAATGGCCGTCTTTTTCAAGTGCATATGCAATCTTGCATTTCTACCAGAAGTTTGTGAGTGATCCAGCTTCTATACATTTTCACCAACATTTGGTGCTAATAGTTTTATGCTTAAAGGTTTATTGGGTGGCATGGCGGGGGGGAGGGGAGTTCTTTTGGTTTTTTTTTTTTTGTTTTTTTGTTTTTTTTTTGAGACAGGGTTTCTCTGTGTAGCCCTGGCTGTCTTAGAACTAGCTCTATAGACCAGACTGGCCTCAAACTCATAGAGCTCCTCCTACCTCTGCCTACAGAGTGCTGCGGTTAAAGGTGTGCACCACCACCTCCCAGCCTATTTTTACTATTTTTAATTAGGTGTATGTGGTGGGTGTGCACATGAGTGTAGATGCCTCTTGAATTGGTGTTAGTGGCAATTGTGAATCACCAGATGTGAGTGCTGGGAACCAAACTCTGGTTCTCTGGAAGAACAGTATGCAAGCCATCTCTCCAGTCCCTATTGTTTCTTTTAAAATTTTGAAAGCTATATTGTGACACCATGTATATAAATATAAATATATATATATATTTGTGTGTGTGTATTCCAAATGGTTATTGGTTTTGGACATCTTTTTGTTTGCTTCTTTGCTACTTACCAGTGAGATTCTTATAATAGGTTTATATCATTTATCTCTGTTTTAGTAAGTTGTTTCATGTCCGACCTGTAACCCAAGGAGATGTATACAGAGCTGAAACTGAAGAAATTCCTAAAATATTCCAGGTACACATGTTACATTATAATTTTAAAGGCTTTTTTGCCTAAGTAATTGGTGTGTTGTGAAAAAACATTATCATTGTTTTTGTGCATTTTGAATTTTTATTTGCAGATTATGATTTTTTTCAATCTTTCTCTACCATTCCCAAATGTAGATACTATATGCAAATGAAGGCGAATGTAGGAAAGATATAGAAATGGAACCTGTTCAACAAGGTGAAAAAACTAACTTCCAGAATCACAAAGGCCATGAATTCATTCCTACACTCTACCACTTTCCTGCCAACTGTGAGGCCTGTGCCAAACCTCTATGGCATGTCTTTAAGCCACCCCCTGCCCTAGAGTGCCGAAGATGCCATGTTAAGTGCCACAGGGATCACCTAGACAAGAAAGAGGACTTGATTTCCCCATGCAAAGGTGAGATGACTCAGTGGTGCGAATTCTGTAGGTGTAGTGTTTTGGCTCCTAGGGAACCATGCAGCAACCTTTTGTCATGGAAAGTGGCTCAGCTTTTAGTGGATATTGAAAGCAAGTCATCCCTTTCCAATAGACATACCACTAAAAAGCTTTAAGTTGAAAGAAAAGCTTTGGGTGAGTCCCACTACTTTCCTTAGAGTTTTCATCTTTCTTTACTTTTCCCACAGACTGGGACAGTCTTCTCTAAGGAGGCATAGTTTCTACAGATACATTTGCTGTATGTAAAATAAGCATATTTTACTGTTAACAGTTTTTGTAGTTCTAATTTTTCTTGTGTTTAGGACTATTGGTTTTGATCTTTTTGGTTTTTAGAAAAAATTTCAGTCTTAGCCAAATTGAAGCAAAGATATTGTTCAAAGATAATTAACTATAATATCTTAAAAATTAAGAACATGAAAACATAAGAATTTAATAGTTTTTAAAAATATTGTATTATGGTTTTATGAAAGTTTTGTGGGGTTTGTTTGTTTTTTAATGCAGTAAGTTATGATGTAACATCAGCAAGAGATATGCTGCTGTTAGCATGTTCTCAGGATGAACAAAAAAAGTGGGTAACTCATCTAGTAAAGAAGATTCCTAAAAACCCACCTTCCGGCTTTGTCCGTGCCTCTCCTCGAACGCTGTCGACAAGATCTACTGCAAATCAGTCTTTCCGGAAAGTGGTCAAAAATACATCTGGAAAAGCTAGGTAAAGACTAAAATATTAACCTTTTTAGTAATATAAGAATTGTTGGAAACTATTAAAATCAGAATCCTCGGGGCTGGAGGGATGGCTAAGCAGTTAAAAGCACTGGCTGGCTGCTCTTCTAGAGGTCCTGAGCACAACCACCTATTTACTGTCATCCCGTGGGATCCAATGCCCTCTTGGTGTGGAAATGTACATGCAGACAGAATTAGAAACCTAGTCAAGCATGGTGACCGCACTCAGAGGCAGAGGCACACTTGCACCTCTATGTGAGTTTGAGGCTGCCAGTCTGGTCTACAGAGCAAGTTCCAGGACAGCCAGGGATAAATGAAGAGTCTCTGTCTCAACAAACAACTACTATTATTGCTGCTGCTAATACTAATACTAATTAAAAACCTTTTGCTGGCTTTGGCAGCACACATACTAAAATCAGAAACTGAATTGTTTGCACCACAGAAAACATCATTTATATATAGGTAGGTTTTAATATATAACTTGCAGGGTTTTATAAATTAGTTTAACTGATTGCTATTAGGAATACTTTCATACCAAGTTTCTGTCATATATTAAGATGTATGTGACATATAGTTTAGCCCTTGTTATTTTAACCCACCAGAATTACATTTTTAAATGCAAATGGGTCGTTGTAAAATGTTCCTCATCTTTTACATTGTGTTGGAATTGGGTTCTTTTTAAAATCAACATTATTTGTTAGTACTAATGAATATTATATTACAAATAAACTTCTTGGTTAAATTCCTCTTTTAAAGTCTTTGATGGGATTTTCTTCAAAAATATTTTATATGCAATGACAGTTACAGGACCTGACTAGCCCTCCCCCGACTCTTGGTTTTTCAAGACAGGGTTTCTCTGTGTAGCCCAGGTCATCCTGGAACTTATACCAGGCTGGCCTCAGACTCGCCTGCCTCTGCCTCCTGGGTGTTGAGGTTAAAGGCTAGACTACCATGCTCAGCTTGAAGTTGCCTTTAACTTCTTACTTTCTTCACTTTCTGCTGTTTGTAACCAGATCTTGTTCCTTGACATGATGTTTTCCTTTTTTCTTTTTCCGTATTCTCAAGCCTCCAGACTATTATAGTATATCACAACATTCGACTGTACTCTGTGGAATGCTCTTTCAGCCACCTGGGTGTAGGGTATAAACTAGGACTGGAATGATTTAAAATAAGTGTTTTAGTAAGAAAATGTTTTAGCTGCCAGGCCATTCTGGTACACATCTTTTATACCAACCCTTAAGAGGCAGGGACTGGGCATGGCAGTCAGGGCAGCACAGAGGAACATGTCTCAAAAAAAAAAAAAAAAAGGAAATAACCAACAAAGAAAATGTTTTAGAAAAAGAATAGAAACTTAGAAAAGGAAATTGTATTATGGTATTGTTTTCCTTCCTCTGTTTTCTCTAAACTTTGTCATTACTTATTCTTTTGTGTAAGTATATATATTTGTCTTTCCCTAATTTTTTAGAAGAAGTGGTGGTAGTGTTCTTGGGGTTTCTGCATGCTAACCAGTCTACCACTGAGCCACACTGCCACCCTTCCTGCCACTTGTTATCTCTTATATTTTCAAACCAAGTGTCTTTCTTAAATTACAAGATTTTTTTTTCTCTCCAACAGTTAACCATGTGATCTACTGCTGTGTTGAAATCATGTGGAATGCTACCTGCTAAAACAGGCTGTTTAACCATGCTGAGCAGACAGGCTATTTCTTTGACACAAATACCACTGGCTTTTCAGGGTTAGGATTGCTCTTATTCTGTCCTTGCTTTGGCACAAAAAGCACACTGAGGATTCGGTTTTTTGTTTTATTTTTTCTCTTGTGGGTTTGCATACAGGTAGTTTAGATTAATTATTACTATGTAATGCAAGTACAATTGGGGAAAGCTTAGCTAGGTATATTTTTTTAAGGTGCTGCCTTTTTGAATTTATAAGAAAATGCCTGTCGGTCATGATAGAACAGTTTTCCCTGTGAACAGGAAGAAGGAGCTTTCACTTTCAGTGGAATGGCCGTCACTGTTAAGATCAGCTTGTGGAAGGAGTAAAGAAAATATCTCAAAATGAGACGTTTTTTGTTCTTTTAAATGACTTAAGTTTTTGTGCTCTTGCAAGACTATACAGAACTATTTTAAGAACACAGTGACGTCACTTGAAACTCAGTGCCCTCACTGTAGAATTAGAAGCCTTACTGTTGATTACCCACAGTGGGTTTTATGGAGAAATTAAATATCTTACCTTATGCTTTACAAAATACTGTATATGTTTCAGCAAGTTTGTAGATTAGAGACTGGGAGAAAACAAAAGAATTACATTTAATCTATGCATTTTTGCCAAGCCATATTGAGTTATTTTACTAGTAGAGACATTAAGAACTAACTGTACAAGAGAACCAAGTTTAAAAGCATTTTGTGGGATACATCATTTCTGTAATTATATAATGTATTTCTTTGTGGTTTTAAGTGAAAGACATTAAGTTAACATAAAAATGTATGCACTGTTTGAAATGTAAATTATTCTTAGAACACTTTCAGTGGGAGTTGCATTACCCTATTAGTGCCTTAATTTGAGAATTTTTTTTACTGCCCTAAGTACAGACTTTTCAAGAAACAGATTTTACAAAAAAATTATGTGTGTGTCAGTGGGTTTTTTCATTGATAATTGGTTTAATTTAAAATATATAGAGGTTTGTTGGACTTTTATAAATTGAGTACAATCTTTGCACCAAACTACTTGCTACAATAATGAAAGACTATAAAACTATCTGCAAAAAATATAAAAGTTGCACCAGTAGTAAAGAATTATGAAATATATCCATGTTTTCCAGTTAGCATAGGAATTACCATATGAATACTGTTCAGCTCTTCTCTGGTAACAAGAGTTGATTTGTATGGGCAGTGTGATTTATTATTATTATTTTTTAACCAAATACCTCCTCAGTAATTTATAATTGCTTTGCAGTAATGTGTATCAAATAAGCACTGGAAAACCAATCTTCTCTAGGGGATCTGCATGTTTCAAGTGGTATTGAAAACCGCACTGATGGATATGTAATAATAAACATATCTGTTATTAATATGCTAATGACTCTGTGCTCATTTAATGAGAAATAAGATGATTTATGAATGGATACTTTTAATATTGACTACTATGGTATTTTCTCATGGTTGGAATAAATAGATGGCATGCTAAAAATTATTCCATGATTGTATACAAATGTTTGCTAAATTTTGTGAATAGATTAAAATTATTTTTTAAACATAAAACTTGACTTGGGCTCTAAAACAAGAGATGCTATTGTTCAAGTGAAAAGATGGCCAATGTTTGTTGGAAAACAATTCTCCATTGTTCTGCATATGTTGTGAGTAGAGGCTGTGATAACTTGTGTTTGGACCATCACAAATTCCATACAACAACCAGAGTATCTGTATAATCAACAGCCTTAGACGATAGACTGTTTCCCTTCAGAGTTCCCTTTACTGCCAGTGTCTCTCTCCATGGTTAATGTCAGAGGCAGGTTTACCTGAGCTCATTATATAAGATTTCAGCTTCCAGGGCTGGAGAGATGGCTCATTGGTTAAGACCACATTTGCCTTTCCTACAGGACCAGTTCAGTTGTCAGACTGAACTAAATGAGTCAACAGCTCACAACTTCCTATAACTCCAACTCCAAGGGTTCTGGTACCCTCTTGAAGCACAAACACAAAGGTAGCATACACACATATACATATAATTAAAAACAAAAAGACTGGGTCCTTATGCTTGCAATTCCTCACCTGCTACACAAAACCATCTTGAGTTCAGCACCCACCTGAGCCACATGTACTGCCCACCCCTGGGAACGTGTTCATTTCTTTCTCATCCACATGTCTCATGTTATCTTCTGAGATCTATGAACTGGTCGCTTGCAAATTTGGGGGTAGAGGTGCTGCTCTTTCACTGCATGATAGTTGACTTACTACATTCTCAGAACCATCCCCAGTAAGTATGTGTCAAGGTTGAGTAGCCATTACAGTTAATAGATTTTTTTTTTAATGAAACAGTAGTCTGAGCATCACATTGCTGAAAACTGAGTATCTTGTAGAACTGCTCTTCTACATTCCAAGCATATTCCAGCACTGTGATGGCCAGAGCATGCTGGGAGGAAGAAACTGGTGCTTGGCAGTGCTTCATGTGTGCTGTATCTACAGACCAGTGTGGTGCTTTGTACTTTTTGCTGCTTGGGAATTTCATATCCATATATGTGAGTCATTGTCAATCCTGTCTCAGGAAACCACTTGGGTCAAATATTGTCTAATCCAGAAACCTAGTTCAAGTTAGTCCGAGAAATAATGCAGCTTCTAGATTTCTCTCCACTTTGTTCCTGAAAAACATTAATGGAGGGCACTTGTAGCAGCCAGAGGTTGGTATTGGGTGTCTTTCTCAATTCCTTCCTACATTATCTTTGTAACATGGTTTCTCACTTGCCTTGATATTTGCTGAGTTTCTCAAGAGTATCTTGTCTTTTTCTTTCAGGATAGCATAATTGAATTAATGGTACATCCTTTGTGGAGACCCAAAAATGTGATGCTCTTCCCCCCTGTCTGAGGGTTACAGAATTTGAGATTATTTTAGCTCTTTCAAAGTTGTTAACAACAGATATGGCTACAAAACAAGATATCCTGACCCAGGATATGGTTACTTGGTGTTTTGAACATTAAGATGGCCCATAGTTGTAGATCTGCTTCACCCTGACCGAAGGTCAGAGAACTCAAGCATACTTCTGCTCCTTCTTTTGAAATAGGTTTGACTTAGGGAGTGGCTGCCTATGATATTTGGTCTAGAGTGTGTTCACTGCCCAGACACCAAATGGTTTTCTTGGGAATTAATGTCTTGTGTGGGAGGTCCTTCTGTCTGTGTGTTGCTTTTATTGGTTAATGAATAAAAGAACTGCTTTGAGCCTGTGGCAGGGAAGAACAGAACTAGGCGGGGAAAGCTAGGCTGTATGCTGGGAGAAAGAAGGATGGAGTTAGAAGTCATTGAGTCACTGGAGACAGACACTGGAAACTTTACCTAGTAAGCCACAACCATGTGGCAATATACAGATTAATGGGAATTGGTTAAATTAATATGAGTTAGCCAATAAGAAGCTAAAGCTAATGGGCCAAGCAGTGATTTAATTAATATGATTTCTTTGTGATTATTTCGGGGCTAAGCAGCCAGGAACCAACAAGCGGCCTTCCTCCTCCTACAAATGTCTTGATGTCTCAAGTATTGGAGCAAATTACTGTTCCGGTTGTATCATGTTAAAGCAGTCTTTTGCCTTCTCCCCTTTTGTATTGGGGTATAAAAGTGTATGGAAGACCAGCCTGGTCTACAAGAGCTAGTTCCAGGACAGGCTCCAAAGCTACAGAGAAACCTTGTCTCAAAAAACCAAAATAAATAAATAAAAATAAAAAAAGTGTATGGAAAATTAAACACAGGTGGACTCAGAACTGAAAAAATACAGCATTCAGTATTTACTTAGTTGCCCTCACTTTACTGTCCTATGTGTCTGTGTTCCTTTCTTATCTCTGTTCCTCCTACCTACATTTCTAATCCTCACACCACTGTCCCGGAACATACGAACCTGCTGTGGCTAGGATCGCAGCAGAGGTCACCCCAAAAAGATAACTCATGACAATCCTTAAAATAGAACGCTCTTCAGCACTGAAAAGAAATGAGCCATTGATCTATGAAAAATATAAAGAAACTTACCTGCATATTGCTAAGTGAAGCATACTTTAAAATACAACATACTATGAGATTCCAAGAAGAAAGAGGGATGGACACTTGGAACACTGAGGATTTTCACAGCAGTAAAATTCCCTGCATGTTATGATGATGGTAAAGAAAAAACTCAGTGTATATCACACAGTGTGTCCCAACTTAAGCCATGAGTGCTAATGCTCTGTCACTTGTGACTCATTAACCAGTGCACTACTCTATTAGGGAATATTGATGGTGTGGGAGCCTAGAAGTTGTCTATATGGAAATCCTTATACTTAACAACGCTTTTTAGTAACTCCAAACTTCTTTTTAAAAATATTCTTATGAAGCTGGAGAAATGGCTTAGTGGGTAAGTGAAGAAGGATGCTTAAAAGAAATCCCACACTAGCTCAGAATTGAGAATAATAGACAATTATTTAGAAGTAGACTCACAAATCAGAATTCACTGCTGGAATGGAGAACAGAAACTGAATCCCACAGCTGGAAAAGAGACCGGATGCATGCTTTTCATGGCATAAATAGTATAAGAGGCCACGCCCTAGTGGGTGGTTAACTTAAAGGTTATTGGCTGTATGGTTTTCTGCAGCAGGTAAGAGAGCTTGCTTCTCCAAGATCATAGCACTAAATGCCTACATAAAGAAGCTGGAAAAATCCCACACAAGAAAATTAACAGAACATTTGAAAGCTTTAGAATAAAAAGAAGCAAACTCACCTAAGAGAAGGTGATGGCAGGAAATAATCAAACTGAGAGCTGAAATCAACAAAATAGAAACAAAGAACCAATGAGAAAAAGAGTTGATTCTTAGAGAAAATCAACAAAATAGACAAACCTTTATCCAAACTAACCAAAGGCAGAGAATATCCAAGTTAAAAAAATCAGAAATGAAAAGTGAACATAACAACAGACACAGAGGAAATACAGAGGATCATCAGGTCATATTTTGAAAAACTCTACTCCACAAAATTGGAAATAGACAACTTTCTGGATAAATATCACATAAACATTAAATCAAGACCGGATAAGCAAATTAAAGAGACCTATAACTGCTGAAGAAATAGAAACAGTCATCAAAAGTCTCCCAACCAAAAAAAGCCCAGGACCAGATGGTTTCAACTCAGAATTCTACAAGACTTTCAAAGAGGAACTAATACCAATTCTCCTCAAATTATTTCACACAATAGAAACAGAGGGAACATTGCCAAAATCTTTTTATGAGGCTACAATTACCCTGATACCCAAACCACAGAAAGACAATACTAAGAAAATTACAGACCAATCTCACTCATGAACATTGATGCAAAAATACTAAATAAAATACTAGCAAATAGAATCCAAGAACACATCAGAACCATCATCCACCATGACCGGCTTCATCCCACAAATGCAGGGATGGTTCAACATACGAAAATCTGTCAACATAATCCACCATATAAAAAAACTGAAAAATAAAAACCACATGATCATCTCATTAGATGCCAAAAAAGCATTTGACAAAATACAACATCCCTTCATGATAAAGGTCTTGGAGAGAGCAGGGATATATGGAACATACTTAAATATAATAAAGGCAAGCCAACAGCCAACACCAGTGCTTCATGTGTGCTGTATCTACAGACCAGTGTGGTGCTTTGTACTTTTTGCTGCTTGGGAATTTCAAATCCATATATGTGAGTCATTGTCGATGCTGGCATAACTGGATATCAACATGTAGAAGAATGAAAATAGACCCATATTTATCACCATGCACAAAACTCAAGTCCAA
>PVIU01003637.1:128496-141494 GCA_004026605.1 Ondatra zibethicus
GGAAGTACGCTTGAACGCATTGGCATAGGGAACCACTTCCTAAATAGAACCCCAGCAGCACAGACACTGAGAGAAACAATTAATAAATGGGACCTCCTGAAACTGAAAAGCTTCTGTAAAGCAAAGGACACGGTCAACAAGACAAAACGACAGCCTACAGAATGGGAAAAGATCTTCACTAACCCCACATCAGACAGAGTTCTGATCTCCAAAATATACAAAGAACTCAAGAAATTGGACACCAAAAGATCACGTAATCCAATAAAAAAAAAAATGGAGTACAGACCTAAACAGAGAACCCTCAACAGAGGAATCTAAAATGGCTGACAGACACTTAAGGAAATGTTCAACATCCTTAGTCATCAGAGAAATGCAAATCAAAACAACTCTGAGATTCCATTTTACACCTGTAAGAATGGCCAAGATCAAAAACACTGGTGACAACTTATGCTGGAGAGGTTGTGGGGAAAAGGGAACACTTCTGCATTGCTGGTGGGAATGCAAGCTGGTACAACCCCTATGGATGTCAATGTGGCGATTTCTCAGAAAATTAGCAAACAACCCTCCTCAAGACCCAGTAATACCACTTTTGGGTATATACCCAAAGGATGCTCAATCGTGCCACAAGGACATGTGCTCAACTATGTTCATAGCAGCTTTGTTTGTCATAGCCAGAAACTGGAAACAACCTAAATGCCTCTCGATCGAAGAATGGATTTAAAAAATGTGGTACATTTACACAATGGAGTACTACACAGCAGAAAAAATAACTACAGCTTGAATTTTGTAGGAAAATGGATGGAACTGGAAAGCATTATTTTGAGTGAGGTAACCCAGACACAGAAAGACAGTTATCACATGTACTCACTCATAGGTGGTTTTTATGAGAAAACCAGCCTACAAACCACAATCCCAGAGAGCTTGGACAACAATATGGACACTAAGAGAGACTTACATAGATCTAATCTACATGGGAAGTAGAAAGTATAAAAAGACAAGATCTCCTGAGTAAATTGCGAGCATAGGGACCTTGGGGGAGGGTTGAAGGAGGGAGGGGAGAGGCAGCTTGGGAGCAGAGAAAAATGTAGAGCTCAATAAATATCATGGAAAAAAATAAAAATAAAAAAATATAAAAATAAAAAAAGTGCTTGCTTCTCTTGAAGAGGACCTGAGTAACTTTCCAGCACCATGCCAAGAGATGTACAACAAGTCTGATGTCTTCTTTTGGCCTCTGAAGGCACCACACACATATACATGGCATACACTCAGAAAAGTGCACATGTATGCACATGACAAAAAGAATTAGGCAAAAAGAAATCTTTGGCAAGGAATGGCAGTGCATACCTTTAATCTTAGCACTCCAGGGGTAGACACAGGTAGATCACTGAGTTCAATGCCAACTTGGTCTTCATAGTGAGTTCCAGGCTACCCATAGCTGCATAGTTAAACCCTATTTAAAATAAATGAATTGGCCAGGCGGTGGTGGCGCACACCTTTAATCCCAGCACTCGGGAGGCAGAGGCAGGGGGATCTCTGTGAGTTCCAGACCAGCCTGGTCTACAGAGCTAGTTCCAGGACAGGCTCCAAAGCCACAGAGAAACCCTGTCTCGAAAAAACCAAAATAAATAAGTAAATAAAATAACTGAATCATCCTGCTTTGACTGTGAAAGAAAAAATATATAAAAAAATAAAATAAAAAATGAATACAAATCCTTTTATATTTAAAAATAATCTATTGGTACTAAAACTAGTGAAGGCTGAATACCTCCTAAACACCTATAACACACAAAAAGATACCACATAAATTTATGGACTAAATAAATGGGATAACTATGGACCAGGAATGAAGCAACATGTCAAAATGGTAAGGGGAACTATAAAGACTTACTGGGTTGTAAGTCTGGAAGCAGGCATTGGAGACCAAGATACTAGATTTTGCAGATTAACAAACTAAAATACTTAACATGAAAGATTCAAGAGCAGATTTTGAAGCTGTAGGCAAATGAAGAATTGCAGCACTCACAAAACAGGCAGGGGAAAATGAATTAAAATAAGCAAAACAAATTGTGGTTTGAATGATAATGGCCCCCATAGGATCATAGGGAGTGGCACTATTAGGAGGTATGGCCTTGTTTGAGGAACTATGTCACTGGATAAGTGTTTTGAGGTTTCAAATTCTTAAGCCAGTTCTAATATTACTCGTCCTGCTGCCTGGCCATAGGAATAGGGACACACGTAGATAATAGACTAAACCTCTGAACCTACAAGCCAGCTCCAAATAAATGTTTTCCTTTATAAGAATTGCCATGGCTCAGGATATAAGATTAACTCAAATCAGTAGCCTTCCTATATGTAGATGATAAAAGGGCTGACAAATCAGAGAAACATCACTCTTGACAATAGTCACAAACAGAATATCTTAGGGTAACTCTAACAAAACTTTAAAAGGCCTGTATGACAAGAACTTTAAGTCTTTGAAGAACAAAATTGAAGAAGATACCAGAAAATGAAAAGATCTCCCATGTTCATGGATAGGTAGGATTAACATATAGTAAAAATGGCCATTTTACCAAAAGTATTCTACAGATTCAATTCAATCCCCATCAAAATCCCAGCACAATTCTTCACAGACCTTGAAAGGACAATATTCAACTTCATATGAATAAACAAAACCAAAAAAACAAAACAAAACAAAAAACAGGATAGCCAAAACAATCCTATACAGTAAAGGAACTTCCAGAGGCATCACCATTCCTGACTTCAGACTCCACAATAGAGGTATAGGAAAGAAAACAGCTTGGTATTGGCATAAAAACAGACACACGAAATCAATGGAATCAAATCAAAAACCCTGATATTAATCCTATAAACACCTGGTGTTTGACAAGCTCAAATTATACAATGGAATTAGAAAGCATCTTGAACAAATAGTGCTGGCATAACTGGATGTTGACATGTAGAAGAATGCAAATAGATCCATATCTATTGCCATGCACAAAACTCAAGTCCAAATGGATCAAAGACTTCAACATAAATCCAACCACACTGAACCTTATAGAAGAGGAAGTGGTAAGGAGCCTTGAACTCATTGGCACATAAGACCACTTCCTAAATATAACTCCAGTAGCACAGACACTGTGAGCAACATCTAATAAATAGGACCTCCTGAAACTGGGAAGCTTCTGTAAAGCAAAGGACACTGTCAAGACAAAATGGCTGCCTACAGAATGGGGGAAAAATCTTTATCAACCCCACATTTGACAGAGGGCTGATGTCTAAAACATAAAAAGAACTCAATAAACTAGACATCAAATTACCAAGTAATCAAGTTAAAAAAAACCGGGGTACAGATCTCAACAGAATTTTCAACAAATGAATCTGAAATGGCCAAAAGACACTTAAAGGATTGCTCAACATTCTTAGCCATCAGGGAAATGCAAATCAAAAGAACTCTGAGATACCATTTTAGTCAGAATAGCTAAGATCAAAAACACTGGTGACAGTTTATGCTGCAGAGGATATGGAATAGGGGTACACTCCTTCATTGCTGTTGGGAGTGCAAACTTGTGCCACTTTGGAAATCAGTATGGCGGTTTCTCAGAAAATTGGGAATCAATCTACCTCAAGACCCTGCAATACCACTCTTGGACATGTACCCAAAGGTTGCACACTCACACCACAGAGACATTTGCTCACCTATGTTCAGAGCAGCATTATTCATAATAGCCAGAACCTGGAAACTATCTCAATTGAAGCATGGATAAAGAAAATATGGTACATTTACACAATGGATTACTACTCAGCAGGAAAAACAATGACATCTTGAAAATGAATGGAACTGGAAAAAAAATTCTGAGTGAGGTAACTCAGACCCAGAAAGACAAACACAGTATGTTCATAAGTGGGTATTAGACATAAAGCGAAGGATAATCAGACTACTACAAAAGATAATCCACAACCTCAGAGAAGCTAGGTAACAAAGGGGGCCCTAAGAGTGACATACATGGATCCCCCTGGGAAGGGAAATTAGACAAGATCTCCTGAGAAAATTGGAAGCATGGGGGAGGGGGGAAGGAGGGGAGGGGGAAGAGAAGATGAGGGGGCAGAATGTTCAAGTTGGGGGAAGGACAGAGAAGGAGAGCAAGGAAAAACCTTGGTACAGGGAGCCATTATGGGGTTAGTGAGAAACCTAGCACTAGGGAATTTCCCAGGAATTCACAAGGATGACCCCAGGTAAGACTGTAAGGAATAGTGGAGAGGGTACTTGAACTGGCCTTCTCCTGTAGTCAGATTGATGACTACCTTAATTGTCACCATAAAACCTTCATCCAAAGCTCCACCGGGAACAGAAGCCAGGAGCAAATCCAGCCCCAAGAGCCAACCCAGTCCTGGAACACTGGCAGACCAAGATTGAACCAACGACCTGACTCAGAGTCTGGAATCTCCACTGGGACTGGAGTGCGATGAACTAGCTACCTAGGACACAGAGAGAACAAGCTCCACCAGGAGCAGAAGTCAGGAGCATACCCAGTCCCGGGACATGGGCAGATCAGGATTGAGCCAGAGACCAGATCCTGAGTCAACGATCTCCACCGGAACAGGTACAAGGGAGTAACCGCTGAAGAAGTGAGCCAGAGCCAGAGACTGCTAAGGGTCCGGACGTGAATCCAGGACCTTCAAGGGAACAGACCTAAACCAGTACCCCGGTGGGTCTGGGCGAGAGTCTAAGACCTCTGAAGAACTAGGCTGGAGCCAGGCTGTCAGCCATAGCGTGAATGAACCTGGGTCCTCCGAGGGAATAGGCAGGAACCAGAGATCTCGGCAGGGCCAGACCTTTGAGTCTGAGACCTCAAAGAGAGTAGGCCTGAGCCAGGTTGTCTCTGGATTCGTGCATTGGTCTGGGACATCAAAGGGAATAGGCAGGAACCTAGAACCCCTGCAGGTCTGAGCATGAGTCTGGGACCTCTGAGGAAGTAAGCAGGTCCTCTGCAGGTTCGGGTGCACCCGAGCCTGGGATCTCCAAGGCAGTAGACTGGAACCAGAAAACTTTCCAGGTCCAACTCCAACCCAGGGACTTCTGTAGGAGGGAATCCAGACCAGAATTTACAGGTACAGGCCAAAGTTGCCCTGAGACAAGGAACTCCACCTTGGGCAACAAATTCCACAGAGAGGGCCTGAGAAAAGAAGCTCCTCTGGGAGCAGAAGCCAGGAGCAAATCCAGACCTGGGAGCCAACACAGTCCCAGAACACTGGCAGATCAGGACTGAGCCAGCAACCAGATCCAGAGTCAGCTATCTGCACCGGAACAGGTTCAACTCCAAGCCAGGGACTTCTTCAGGAGAGATACAGACCACAGAAACACATAAAAGCCAACAGAGTAGGCCTGAGACAGCAAACTCCAAGGGAGCAGAGCAAAACACAGGAACACTGAGCTACCTCCAAGAACAGGAATAACCAAAGGGGTAACTAGAACTGGGACACTGACTGTACCACAAGGAACAACCATCTGAGCTTTGGATTTGCTGACACCTAGAAGATTATTCAACAGAATCTCAGACCGCCCCATCCACACCTATTAGAGGAAAAGATGAGTAGAAAAGGTAAGATCACGTGCTACACCACAAAAAGCAAAAAAATACCAGTAAAACCTAAAGACCCTACAAAAGTTAGACCTGAACAACCAAATATGGATGAACCAGAAGAAAATGATCTAAAAAATAACCTCAAAAGAATGTTTGAAATTCTTAAAGATGAAATGAGAAATTCCCTTAAAGAAATGGAGGAAAAAATAAAAAATTGGTCATAGTCAAGCATTATGCAGACATTAAAAGACCACAGATATCAGCAAATCACTTAAAGAAAACCAAGAAAAAGAAATCAAACATGTAAAAGAATCTATTCAGGACTTGAAAACTGATATAGAAACAATAAAGAAAACACAAGCCGAAGGAATTGTAGAAACAGAAACCATGAGAAAAAGATCAGGAACCACAAATGCAAGTATGAATAACAGAATACAAGAAATGGAGGAGAGAATCTCAAGTGCTGAAGATACAATAGAGGAAATAGACTCATCAGTTAAAGAAAACATTAAATCTAACAAAGCTTAACCCAAAATAACCATGAAATATGGGACAACATAAAAAGACCAAATCTTAGAATAATAGGTATAGAAGAAGAAGTTCAACTCAAAGGCACAGAAAATTTATTTAACAAAATCATAGAAGAAAACTTTCCCTACCTAAAGAAAGATATGCCTATGAAGATACAAGAAGCTTACAGAACACCAAATAGACTGGATCCAAAAAAAGTCCTCTTGCTACATAATAATCAAAACACTAAACATACAGAGTAAAGAAAGAATATTAAGAGCTGCAAAGGAAAAAAGACAAGTAACATATAAAGGTAGACCTATCAGAATTACACCTGACTTCTCAATGGAGACAATGTAAGCAAGAAGGTCATAGTCAAGCATTATTAAGAGACCCTACCGATGCCAGCCCAGACTATTATACCCAGCAAAACTGTCGGTCACCATAGAGGACAAAACAAGATATTCCATGACAAATCTAGATTTCACCAATACCTAGCCACAAACCCAGCCCTACATAAAATACTAGAAGGAAAACTCGAACCCAAGGAAGATGGTTACACCAACAAAAACACACACAATTGATGATCTAATTACAGCAAATCCTAAGGAAGAAAAAAATGCACAAATTAACATCACCAATGATGAAAACTAAATTAACAGGAGATAGCAATCACTGGTCATTAATATCCCTAAATGTAAATGGACTCAACTCACCTATAAAAAGGCACAGGCTAACAGACTGGATACGAAAACAGAACCCATCCTTCTTCTGCATACAAGAAACGCATCTCAACCTTAAAGACAAACATCATCTCAAAGTAAAAGGTTGGGAAAAAATATACCAATCAAATGGACTTAAGAAACAAGGGGGTGTAGCTATCCTAATATCTAACAAAATAGACTTCAAGCTAAAATCAGTCAAAAGAGACAAAGAAGGACATTTCATATTAGTCACGGGAAAAATCCATCAAGAGGAAATTTCATTACTGAACATCTATGCCCTAAATACAAGGACACCCTCATATGTCAAAGAAACACTTCGAAAGCTTAAATCATATATCAAAAGCCACACACTAATAGTGGGAGATTTCAACACTCCCCTCTCACCACTGGAAAGGTCAATCAGACAAAAAATGAAAAGAGAAATAAGAGAACTAACAGTTGTTATGACTCAAATGGACTTAACAGACATCTATAGAATATTCCATTCAAACAGAAAAGAATATACCTTCTTCTCAGCACCTTATGGAACCTTCTCAAAAATTGACCACATACTCAGTAACAAAACAAACCTCAACAAATACAAAAAAATTGGAATAACCCATGTACCTTATCAAATCAGCATGGTCTAAAACTAGAAGTCCACAGCAATACTAGTTTCAAAAACCCACAAACGCATGGAAATTAAACAATGCTCACCTGAATCATCAATGGGTCAATGAAGAAATAAAGGGGGAAATTAAACACTTCCTAAAATTCAATGAAAATGACAACACAACATACCCAAATTTATTGGACACAATGAAAGCAGTGTTAAGAGGCAAGTTCATAGCACTAAATGCCTACATAAAGAAGCTGAAAAAATCCCACACTTGTGAATTAACAGAACATTTGAAAACTTTAGAACTAAAAGAAGCAAACTCACCTAAGAGAACTAGATGGCAGGAAATAATCAAATTGAGAGCTGAAATCAACAAAATAGAAACAAATAAAACAGACCAGTTACCCAGGACAAGGAGAGAACGGGCTCCACCAGGAGCAAAAGATAGGAGTCAACCCGGTCCCGGGACACAAGCAGATCAGGATTGACCCAGCGACCAGATCCAGAGCCAGCGATCTCCACCGGAACAGGTACAAGGGAATAACCGCTGAGCGAATCATCCAGAGACACAGACTACTGAGGGTCTGGACGTGAATCTGGGACCATTAAGGGAGTGGATATAGGCCAACACCCCCACGGGCCTGGGGGAGAGTCTAGGACCACCCAGAAACTAGGCCGGGCCAGGACCGCTGTCAGCCTGGGCTTGAGTGAGGCTGGGTCCTCCGGGGAATAAGCAGGAACCAGTGATCTCCACGGGGCCAGGAGCGAATCTGGGTCCCCAGAGAGAGTAAACTTGAGCCAGGTCCCCTGTGGGTTCGGGCATTGGTTTGAGACATCAAAGGGAAGAGGCAGGAACCTGTAACCCTTGTGGGTCCCAGTGTGAGTCTGAGACCTCTGAGGAAGCAAGCAGGTCCCCTGCTGGTTCGGGCACACCCGAGTCTAGAACCTCCCAGGCAGTAGACCGGAACCGGAAACCTTCCCAGGCCCCACTCCAACCCAGGAGCTTCTGCAGGAGGGAACCCAGCCTAGGACTTACAGATACAGGTCAAAGCTAATAATTGCCCGGAGGCAAGGAACTCCACCTTGGGCAACAAATCCCACAGGAGTAGAATTGAACGAGACTCCTAGGACAGAGAGAGCAGAGGAAACAAGCTCCACCTGGGGCAGAAGCCAGGAGCAAATCCAGCCCTGGGAGCCAACCCAGTCCTGGGACACTGATTGAGCCAACGAGTAGGACTGAACCAGTTACCCAGGACAAGGAGAGGGCTCCACCAGGAGCAGAAGATAGGAGTCAACCCGGTCCCGGGACTCTAGTGGATCAGGATTGACCCAGTGACCAGATCCAGAGCCAGCAATATCCACCAGAACAGGTCTAACTACAAGCCAGGGATATGTACAAGAGGAGATCCAGACCAAGATTTATAGAAACAGATCAAAGCCAGCAGCCTAGACCAAAGTAGGCTTGAGACAGCAAACTCCAAGAGAGCAGATCAAAATACGGGAACACTGAGCTACCTCCAGGAACAGGAATAACCAACGAAGTAACTCGAACTGGGACACTGACTGTACCATTAGGAAAACCATCTTAGCTTTTGACCTACTGACACATAGGAAATTATTCAACAGAATCTTAGACACCACCATCCACACTTATTAGAGGAAAAGATGAGAAGAAATGGTAGGATCACAAGCTACACCACAAAGAACAACACAGTGAAACCCAAAGACCCTACAAAAGTAAGACCTGAACAACCAAATATGAATGAGCCAGAAGAAAATGATCTAAAAAATAACCACAAGAGAATATCTGAAATTATTAAAGATGAATTGAGAAATTACCTTAAAGAAATGGAAGAAAAAACAAACAAAAAATTGGAAGATATCACCAAATCACTTAAAGAAAACCAAGAAAGAGCACTCAAACATATAACAGAAACTAATCAGGTCTTGAAAACTGAGATAGAAAAAAATAAAGAAAACACAAGCCGAAGGAATTATAGAAACAGAAATCATGAGGAAAAGAACAGGAACCACAAACGCAAGTACAAACAACAGAATACAAGAAATGGAAGAGAGAATCTCAAGTGCGGAAGACAAAATAGAGGAAATAGACTCATCAGTTAAAGAAAACATTAAATCTAACTAAAGACTAACTCAAAATATCCAGGAAATATGGGACAACATAAAAAGACCAAGTCTTAGAATAATAGGTATAGAAGAAGGAGAAGAAAGTCAACTCAAGGGCACAGAAAATATATTTAACAAAATCATAGAAGAAAACTTTCCCTACCTAAAGAAAGATATGCCTATGAAGATACAAGAAGCTTACAGAACACCAAATAGACTGGATCCAAAAAAAGTCATCTCGCCACATAATAATCAAAACACTAAACATACAGAGTAAAGAAAGAATATTAAGAGCTGCAAAGGAAAAAGGACAAGTAACATATACAGGTAGACCTATCAGAAATACACATGACTTCTCAGAGGAGACAATGAAAGCCACAAGGTCATGGTCAAACATTATGCAGAAATTGAGAGACCATGGATGCCGGCCCAGGCTACTATACCCAGCAAAACTTTCGATCACCATAGAAGGACAAAACAGGATATTCCATGACAAACCTAGATTTCACCAATACCTAACCACAAACCCAGCCCTACACAAACTACTAGAAGGAAATCTCCAACCCAAGCAAGATGGATACACCAAAAAAACACACACAATTGATGATCTAATTACAACAAATCCCGAAGAAGAAAACACACACACACACACACACATACACACACACACAAAATAACATAACCAACGAGGAAAACAAAATTAACAGGAGATAGCAACCACTGGTCATTAATATCCCCTAAATGTAAATGGACTCAACTCACCTATAAAAAGGCACAGGCTAACAGATTGAATACAAAAACAGAACCCATCCTTCTTCTGCATACAAGAAACGCATCTCAACCTCAAACACAGACATCATCTCAAAGTAAAAGGTTGGGAAAAAATATATCAATCAAATGGACCTAAGAAACAAGCAGGTGTAGCTATCCTAATATCTAACAAAATAAACTTCAAGCTAAAATCAATCAAAAGAGACAAAGAAGTACATTTCATATTAGTCACAGGGAAAATTCATCAAGTAAAATTACAATATTGAACATCTATGCTCCAAATACAAGGGCACCTTCATATGTCAAAGAAACACTTCGAAAGCTTAAATCATATATTAAACCCCACACACTGATAGTGGGAGACTTCAACACTCCCCTCTCACCACTGGAAAGGTCAATCAGACAAAAAATGAACAGAGAAATAAGAGATCTAAAAGATGTTATGTCTCAAATGGACTTAACAGACATCTACAGAATATTCCATCCAAACAGAAAAGAATATACCTTCTTCTCAGCACCTCATGGAATCTTCTCAAAAATTGACCACATACTCAGTAACAAAACAAACCTCAACAAATACAAAAAACTTGGAATAAACCAATGTACCTTATCAGATCACCATGCTTTAAAACTAGAAGTCAACAGCAATACTAATTCCAGAAAGCCCACAAACACATGGAAATTAAACAGTGCTCATCTGAATCATCAATGGGTCAAAGAAGAAATAAAAGGGGAAATTAAAGACTTCCTAAACTTCAATGAAAATGACCACACAACATACCCAAATTTATGGGACACAATGAAAGCAGTGTTAATAGGCAAGTTCTTAGCACTAAATGCCTACATAAAGAAGCTGGAAAAATCCCACACTAGCGAATTAACAGAACAATTGAAAACTTTAGAACTAAAAGAAGCAAACTCACCTAAGAGAACTAGACGGCAGGAAATAAACAAACTGAGAGCTGAAATCAACAAAATAGAAACAAAGAAAACAATACAAAGAATCAATGAGACAAAGAGCTGGTTCTTTGAGAAAATCAACAAAATAGACAAACCTTTATCCAAACTAACCAAAAGCCAGAGAGAAAATATCCAAATTAACAAAATCAGAAATGAAAAGAGGGACATAACAACAGACACAGAGGAAATACAGAGGATCATCAGGTCATATTTTGAAAAACTCTACTCCACAAAATTGGAAAACTTAAAGGAAATGGACAACTTTCTGGATAAATATCAATTACCAAAAGTAAAGCAAGACCAGATAAGCAAATTAAACAGACGTATAACTGCTGAAGAAATAGAAACAGTCATCAAAAGTCTCCCAACCAAAAAAAGCCTAGGACCAGATGGTTTCAACTCAGAATTCTACAAGACTTTCAGAGAGGAACTAATACCAATTCTCCTCAAATTATTTCACACAATAGAAACAGAGGGAACATTGCCAAAATCTTTTTATGAGGCTACAATTACCCTGATACCCAAACCACAGAAAGACAATACTAAGAAAGAAAATTACAAACCAATCTCACTCATGAACATTGATGCAAAAATACTAAATAAAATACTAGCAAATAGAATCCAAGAACACATCAGAACCATCATCCACCATGACCAAGTCGGCTTCATCCCACAGATGCAGGGATGGTTCAACATACGAAAATCTGTCAACGTAATCCATCATATAAACAAGCTAAAAAATAAAAACCACATGATAATCTTATTGGATACCGAAAAAGCGTTTCACAAAATACAAAATCCCTTCATGATAAAAGTCTTGGAGAGAGCAGGGATACAAGGAACATACCTAAACATAATTAAGGCAATATACAGCAAGCCAACAGCCAACATCAAACTAAATGGAGAGAAACTCCCAGCGATTCCACTGAAATCAGGAACAAGACAAGGTTGTCCATTCTCTCCATACCTATTCGATACAGTTCTTGAGGTCCTAGCTAGAGCAATAAGACACCAAAGAGAGATCAAGGGGATGCAAATTGGAAAAGAAGAAGTCAAACTCTCAATGTTTGCTGATGATATGATAGTTTACATAAGTGATCCCAAAAATTCTACCAAGGAACTTCTACAACTCATAAACACATTTAGCAAGGTAGCAGGATAGAAAATTAACTCAAAAAAATCAATAGCCCTCCTGTACAAAAATGATAAAAGGACTGAGGAAGAAATCAGAGAATCAACACCATTCACAATAGCCACAAATGGCATAAAACACCTCGGAGTAACTCTTACCAAAGAAGTGGAAGACTTGTTTGACAAGAACTTTAAATCTCTGAATAAAGAAATTGAAGAAGACACCAGAAAATGGAAAGACTTCCCATGCTCTTGGGTAGGCAGAATTAATATAGTAAAAATGGCAATCCCACCGAAAGCAATCTACAGATTCAACGCAATGCCGATCAAAATCCCAACAAAATTCTTCAAAGACCTCGAAGAACAATACTCAACTTCATTTGGAAAAGCAAAACACCCAGGATAGCCAAAACAATCCTGGGCAACAAAAGAACATCTGGAGGCATCACAATCCCTGACTTCAAACTATACTACAGAGCTACAGTACTGAAAACAGCCTGGTACTGGCATAAGAACAGACAGGAGGACCAGTGGAACCGAATAGAAGACCCGGATATCAATCCACACATCTTCGAACACCTGATATTTGATAAA
>PVIU01003638.1:0-141113 GCA_004026605.1 Ondatra zibethicus
GATCCACGTGTCTCTATTCTGGACTCAGGAACCCATGTGTCTCTATATAGAACTCAGGGATCCATTTGTCTCTATACTGGACTCAGGGATCCACATGTCTCTATACTGGACTCAGGAACCCATGTGTCTCTATATAGAACTCAGGGATCCATTTGTCTCTATACTGGATTCAGGGATCCATGTGTCTCTATATAGAACTCAGGGATCCATTTGTCTCTATACTGGACTCAGGGATCCATGTGTCTCTATACTGGACTCAGGAACCCATGTGTCTCTATATAGAACTCAGGGATCCATGTGTCTCTATATAGAACTCAGGGATCCATGTTCTTTCTTTTCTGTTTTCTCTAAACCTTTAGCACTTCTTATTCTCATGCCAGAAGACAAATTCCTTAATCTTTCCAAGAAAGTTCTTCACTCAGAATCTGTCTTCGCTCTCTTCACTTTCTCCACCTTCTTCATCCTTCTCATCCTGGTGTGAGAGGCTGTAATCGCTACTGAAAGGGTAGTGATAAAGACACATGAATGGTTGCCTCCAGGAGCTTCAAATACTTTCCAGTAGATGAACGAGAGCATTAAACTATATGCAGGTGGTAGCTGGATGCTCCACGAGGTGTGTGCAGGATGCTTCGTCCGTGACTCCTGTGGTCTTTGTGATCCTTGCTCTGAGCCCTTGGGAGAGTAGTGGTTTAGACATAGGAACACTTCTGCATGTTAGACTCTTTCGTAAAAAAAAAAAAGTTAATATTTTAAAATTAAAATTAAGATACAATTGCATAGCTTCTCCTTTTCTCTCCTCCCTTCAATTCCCCTCATGTGCCCAAGCTAGGCTCTCATATATTCATCACTATATCCTAAATGTCTGCACTTCCTACTGTGTGTTTTGATCCATGAGGCTATCAGTAGTTGCGACCTTCTGCTACAAAGGGCAATTCCTTTCAGGTACCCTTGCTGTCATGCTTTATTTGGTCTTCCTCCCTACGTCTCTCCCTCCCTCCCCCTTCCTTTCCTTTCCTCCTTTTTCTTTTTGAGTTACATAGGGTGCCTTTTATACCACAATTGGTCAATATTCCTGCTTTCCAACTGGAACACAGCTTTAGTTTAAATCACGACTTCTCTGCCTTCTTCGTGCATTGCTATTTGCAAAGCAAGTTGCTCACAGATGTCTGCAACACTCATGTCCTCCATGAAGCGTTGCTTTAGGGCTAATCATATAGACATAGTCCCCTGGACCCAACGTTGAAGCTGATCTTTAGAAAGTCTTCATATTGATTGAGTTTCTCCCTCACCACATTCCTTTTAAGCTTAAAATGTAATAAAAAGTATTGATTTTTGTTCTTTTTCAAAATATAGTCTACATAGTTTGCTAAATCTAATCTGTCAATTTCAACGATATTTCTAAAGAACTGGGTGTGTCAGATCCAATTCACACTGTAATGTAATTATTGGAAATACATACTTTTCCCCATTTCATCTTGATTAGAGGTATCACAAGGGACCTGTTGGTTTATTAAAATAATTTAAATTATTCATTACCAAATTAAAACACTAGGTGTGAAATTACAGTGCTTTAGAGGATGCTCTGAAGGTTCCTGATGTGAAATTATGAAAAGAAATATTTCAAAATTACAAATCCATTAAAGTGGATGAGAAAAATATAGAAAGACAGAAACTAAATATTGGTAGTTAGTACAGTGTGTATGTATTACAGCAAACCATCAGAGTCTCCTCCACAGTGGAACCTACTGGTTCTCATTTTGGAATCAGTCCAAGAGTAGGAGAAGAGAAAACAAGCCAAAACATTTTACCTTTATACACACACACACACACACACACACACACACACACACACACACACACATGTCTTGTGTGTGTATGTATGTGTGGATATATACATATACATACATACTGTGTGTGTGTGTGTGTGTGTGTGTCTGTCTGTCCATCTAGTACCTAGTATCTGCCATTGGAGACATGTAGCGATCAGAGGCCAATTTGCTAGAGTCAGTTTTCTTCTATATGTGAGTCCTAGGAATCAAATTCAAGTTGTCAGGCCTGTGGCAAGCACTACCACCCACCAGGCTATTTCACCAGACCAAGTCAAAACATTAAAAATGGCCGGGCGGTGGTGGCGCACGTCTTTAATCCCAGCACTCGGGAGGCAGAGGCAGGTGGATCTCTGTGAGTTTGAGACCAGCCTGGTCTACAAGAGCTAGTTCCAGGACAGGCTCCAAAGCTACAGAGAAACCCTGTCTCAAAAAAACCAAAAAAAAAAAAACCATTAAAAATGGCTAATATGGAGGCTGAATTCCATCTTCAAGGAATCACAAAGGCTCCAGCTGGAATCGAAGTCTGCATTACTCTCAATGACTGATGGACGTAAGAGTATCAGTCCTGTAAGTGATAATGCTGAGGATAGCGCTCTTCACTGAGTGGCCAGACACTGAGCCAGACTGGAATGCCTGGGGACATGGCTCACTGGCGTGCTGAATTCTTGTTGGGAATGGAAATCTTAAGACATGTCTATATGCTTAGCTCATCTTCAGAACTTAGAATTCTCATGTGAATTAAAGTTCAGAGTTTCCTGAATTGAGTGGGCTGTGACTTTGCAAATTTAAATATTGTATCACATTTAGACATTTGCTTTCAGGTTTATGTTATCCAGAGGGAGAGCTACTGAAAGAGAAGAAACCTGTGTGGTGGAACAGTGCTGCCCAGTCAAGGTGGAGACTCAGGACTCTTCTGCTCTCATTGCTCTGTGACCTTGGGCAATTCTTATGGCCTCACTGGACCTCAGGTGAGAAATGAATTACAGCAGATGCTTCTGGGGATCTTTTCAACCCTCTCAGCTTCTCTGATGGCACAGTTTATTACTCCAGAAAATGGTTTCTAACAGTCAAAAAACCCACACAACAATATGAGGTGATCAGTGTTTGCTTAACAGGTATCATACTCACCAAGTACTGGTATTGTCAGCTTCATAGGGGACAAGGACACTGGGTCAATTAAATAGCACTGTGTCCTTTACAGACCAATGGTGATGTTTGACCACCATGAATGGCAGGCTGGGAGTTTGGGAACTAGGTGGGTGATAGATGCTGAATTTCAATAAACATGACTAGAAAACAATCTTGGAATTCAGTGCACTCAATAGGACCATGCCAAATTCAAACAGCAGCGAACAATGAGGCTAGTCATTGTCAACTTTGAGATGGGCAAAGTGAGTCAGAGAGGCATGAGAAGCATGGCTGAAGCATGGCAGCACTGTCATCTGGAGTACTTGGGTCAAGGGCCAACTTTTGACCATGGCCAACAGCATCTGGGAATGACAGTTACACAGTGATCCCACCATAGCATAACAAGGCAGGATTTAAATCCAGGTGAATGACAGGCAATGTGTGCAAACATTTTTCTGTAAAGAAGCTGAGAAGCAGGATTCAGGTACCATTAGTATTCCATTTATTGGAGTCACAGCAGCTTCTAACTTAATGATGTTATTATACTTACTTGGAAAACACTTCTTAACCTTAAACTTTACCAAAAGTCACCCTGACTCCTGGCCTGTTGTAGAAATTAAACAAATTATAGAAGCAGTTGTGACACATGCTGTGGGAGTGCTCAGCACTCTAACTAGAAATTCTAACAACAAATACCAGTGTTGAAATACTGAGTTGTTACTAGAAAGCTCTGTATTACTCAACTGTATCATGTAGGCTTCTTTCCTAGAAGCCTGGAAATCCATGTCTTTTAAAATAGTGTCTCAGTGAACATAAGATTCATTTCACCTTTACATTTTAAGGTCTGCAACATGTAATCATCTTTTCCACAAAGTGAAGGTGAAGGGAGGTTATGATGCTACAGAGTCTGATGTTAGCAGTGAAGTAATTATACGTTTGAAGAAGGTGGGAGCAGGGGACAGGCATTAGGGGCAGCATCTCTAATGACAACAGCAGGACCAGGGATGAGTCTGACTTGGGGAAAGCAACAATAACGCAGAAAGGGACAGCAAGGAAAAATAAAGACTTAGTTTGGACATGGAAAATTCAAGTCAATTTAATACAGCAGCTGCCTTTAGCACTTAGACAATTTCAGCAAGCAGAAACAGAGTAAGAAATCTTCAGTCTACAAGGACTGTGTGTAACAGGAAGGCTGCTTGTTTGTCCCAGCTGCCCAGAACTGAAATAATCACACAGAAACTGTATTCATTAAATCACTGCTTGGCCCATTAGCTCTAGCATCTTATTGGCTAACTCTTACATTAATTTAACCCATTTCTATTAATTTGTGTATCACCATGTGGCAGTGGCTTACTGGGTAAAATTCCCAGTGTCTGTCTCTGGTGGCTTCATGGCATCCCTCTGATTCTGCTTTCTTTCTCCCAGAATTCAGTTCCATCTTCCCTGCCTATCTAAGTTCTGCCCTATCAACAGGCCAAAGCAGTTTCTTTATTCATTGATGAAAGCAACACATAGACAGAAGGAACTCCTACACCAACTGTGTACTCTAGAAATTGGGTATAAGTAGAAGTTGACAAATAAGAATGAACTTTTATGTTCATAGAAACAAATGACGGAAAGCAGCCTTGAAAAAGAAAAGGTCCCTGCCATTAAAAAAACCCAATCCATTATAAAATCTACAGCACAAGGTGTGTAATTTGTGAAGGGCCAGGTAGTAAATATTTCAGGAACTGATGCCAATGGACAAAATTGAGCATGTTGGGTGGATACTTCTCTATTGGAAAATGAAGGATCCCCAAGTAGCCCAGTTGCAAATCAAATGAGGTTTCCTAGGGTCAAAGAAAAACTGGTTCTGTGTACAGTTTGGTGCTCTACAAGAACCTTGCTTCCTCACCTTGGGCAGCTAGCCCCAAAAGAGGTCACTTGCTAAGTTACCAACGCCTAACTGTCAACCAGTCTTCCCTAATGAGAAGGAACACACACAGGAGATACAGGTACTGGACATGAGTGCTGGATGCAGGTGGAAAGGGGTGGGTAGAATGAGGCAGATCTCTAGGGCTCGCTGTGCTAGGCTGATGGACCCATACAAAGATACAATACCCTGATATACAAAGTAAGAATATATCCTTCTCTTTTCATTATTGGAC
This sequence comes from Ondatra zibethicus, assembly GCA_004026605.1. Classification (NCBI taxonomy): domain Eukaryota; kingdom Metazoa; phylum Chordata; class Mammalia; order Rodentia; family Cricetidae; genus Ondatra; species Ondatra zibethicus. The sequence continues at coordinate 5,105 of PVIU01003638.1, forward strand.
CAAATGGCTAAAAATCTGAGGTGTCAGGACAACTGGATGACCATGTAGGAAAGGCCAAAATTAGATACATTTCTATTTTTTTGCTTGTTTTTCAAGACAGGGTTTCTCTGTAGCTTTGGAGCCTGTCCTGGACCTAGCTCTCATAGACCAGGCTGGCCTCAAACTCACAGAGATCCACCTGCCTCTGCCTCCCAAGTGCTGGGATTAAAGGTGTGTTCCACCAATGCCTGACTTAGATGAATTCCTTATGTCATAGGTTCAAGTAAATAGTAATGGACAGGTGTTTTATTTAAGTGGAAGTAATCAAACTAAGTAGATAGATGTAGGTAAGTATGGATAGATGATAGGATGATATATATGTATATATGATCTGTATACTATTTAGCATTGTTTTGAATTCATTAGCCAATGAGTTTAGGCAAAGGAAAGCTACAAGAAAAATAAGAATTTGAATGTGATATAACTATTTCTAGTTGTATGTAATACTGTGTGTAATAAAAATGGAAAAAGCAAACAAAATAACAAGTGTAAAGTGAGCAGGAAATGTCCAAACACTTCTGAAAAAGACAAAATGCACAAGGCTATGAATCATGACCAGAGGATACAACATCATGCAGGTGTCAGTTTTAAGTTAATGTATGAACTTTAGAATTCCTATAAGATGAGTTGGAGAGATGGCTCAAGAGTTAAGAGTGTTTGGTGGTTTTCCAAGATCCAGGTTCATTTTCTAGCACCCACTTACGATGCTGGCAACCACCTGGGGCTCTAGCTCCAGAGGATCTGGTGTTCTATTCTGGCCTCCAGAGGCAACTGCATCCATGTGGTACACGCTCATGCGCGCACAGGTGCACATGCATGCACACACACACACACACACACACACACACACACACACACACACACGAGAGAGAGAGAGAGAGAGAGAGAGAGAGATTACATAAAATAATTCCTAACAAAAATACAATTAAGGGTCTGAGGGATGATTTAGTCCCTAGGACTGGGGAGAGAGAGAGAGAGAGAGAGAGAGAGAGAGAGAGAGAGAGAGATTCTCACACTAGGTTTTGTTTTGCAATGCACTGTGTGCCCCTGCTTTATTCCTAAAATACACCTATGCAGGCGCAATCTCCAACACTCACACAGGTTCTTTTTCCAAGGAGTCGGATTTCTTTAAAACTCCTAGAGATACAAAGATCAAGCTGTGGCCTTTAGCATTTTCTGATACAGTGATGGTGCAGCAGAAGACACACAGAAGAGCAAGCAAATAGTGGCATCTGCACCACTAGGATTCTTAGATTCTGAGTTTAGAAAAGTTGTTTATAAAGTCAATGTAGAATAACAAATAAATAAGAATAACCAAAATTTCAAGAAAAAGAAGCATGTGCCAAAGTGTTTTAGATTTTCAAGTAGATAATACAGTTTTCATAAATAACATATTTGGGTAGTAGCATATTAATACAGTGAGAACTGAGAAGGTGTTGGGCTCCAGACATAAAGTCCTGTGTGAAGCCTGTAGGAAGAAAGTGTGCTGAGTGTATATAGTAGCCTATGATGTCAGGTCACAGGGGAAAAGACAGACTATTTAAGGACTAATATTGAGATAATGAGATCACCATACAGAAAAAAGATGTCATTAGATCCATCCCTCACAGGGTATGCCAGGATGAAATCTAAATGAATAGTAATTTAAAAGCAAGTAACCAAATCACAGGGCACATGCAACAAACACGCGTGAACTCGCCTACAGCCAGAAATGAAGAAAACTTGCCTAAGACCCACAATGCAGAATGAATAAGAACAAAAAAGTGCATCAGGATCTATAAATTAAAATGTTTGCACACAGGCACAAGGCCACACAACACATCTGGAAAAGACGGATGATGCCAGGCCAAGGCTTTGTATTTACAGCTAGCATTGCCATTATTCCCATCAGTTCCTTTACTATACAGAGGGCATCTAAAAATAAATCACAGGCCAGCAGCCTGGATGTGTTCTACAGATGTGGAAAAAGAAAACACACAGGAGAAGGAATACAAGTAAATTTTAAACACAGGTAGGTTAATATTTATCCATGAAAAGATAAATGCAAATTCAAACTATACCAAATACCCTTTCTCACCATCAGATTTAAAAAAAAAAAAAAAACAACTAGACAACCCACCCACTTCCAAGGCTGCTGGGAACAGCTGTCCTCCCAGTGCATAGAAGGGGGTGGATATGTGCACCTTCTATGAGGGAGGGTCTGAAAATCCCGCAGATCACAGATTACTCCTCGATCCAACAACTCTACCTACCTCCATCTAGTGGAGACTGGCTCGGCCTAAGCTGTGTACACAAGTTAGCACAACCTGGTACAGCAGAATTAGCAGGCATAAAACCTGGTGCCAGCTGGTAGCATAAAACACCTAGAAAAGTGTCCTGGAAATTAAAAATATAGTTATTTACTAGTGTGACTTTATTAGGTGTATGCTAAAGACAAGAGCGAGGCTGTCATCCTGAGATCTTTGGGATGAAGCAGTTGATAGTGTTGACATTAATGACAGCAGTGATTTTCAAGTTAAGCAAACCATTTATTGTTGGAGTTGAATTGTAGTATATAATATTACTGTGAATTATAGTCTAATATTAATATGAATTGAAAATATAATTTTAATTAGCACACAAAGTATTGCTTCATTATAGTATTTACTCTTCTGATCACCTCTTCCTCCTCATCCCTCTGTCCTCCCCTGTGTTCCCCTTGTGTCTTCCCCTCTGCCCTTCCCTGTGTCCTCCCCATTCCCCCCCATATCCTCCCTGTGTTCCTGCTGTGTCCTCCACTCTGTCCTCCCCTGTGTTCCCTTTGTGTCTTCCCCTGCGTCCTCCACTCTGTCCTCCCCTGCGTCCTCCACTCTGTCCTCCCCTGTGTTCCCTTTGTGTCTTCCCCTCTGTCCTCCACTCTGTCCTCCCCTGCGTCCTCCACTCTGTCCTCCTCCTGTGTTGCCCCTGTATCCCCACTCTGTCCTCCTCTCTGTGTCCTTCCATGTGTTCCCCCCTGTATTCCCCCTCTGTCCTCTCCTGTGTCCTCCCCTGTGTTCCCCCATGTCCTCTCCTCTGTCCTCCTCTGTGCTCCACTGTTTCTTCCCCTCTGCCCTCCTCTGTGTCCCCCTCTACATCCTTCCCCACCAATAGCCTCTTTTTTCCTTTCAGGCCAGTGTTCTACTAGTCAATGTTTCTCTCCTCAGCATCATTTTCTTTCCGGTGTTCACTTTCTAGCTTAATGACTTATTCACACACATACAGAAACCTTGAAAGCTAGGATCTACATTTGAGAGAACTTGTATTTTCTTTCTGAGTCTGAGTTTCTTTGCTTAACAAAATAATTTCCAGATCTATCCATTTCCCTGTGAATTTCATAATTTCATTTTCTTTATGGCTGAATAAATTCCCATTGTGTGTATGTACCACATTTTCATTATCCATTCATCTGTTGATGGACATCTCGGCTGAGCTATTTCCTTGCTGGATAATATATTTTTATGTAGAAATTTGTGCATTTGTATGCATTTCTATGTGCATATGAGTTAATTTTGGAAGTTGAGAGGAGAGGATTTTAACTTTGTATTAGGAAAAGTACACATATTTCATTGTAGACAATACTCTACTCTAGCTCTACTCGTTGAAGGAATAGAAAGTCTAAGTGATGAACCCAGGAACAAAGCACATCTCTGCCTTCAGCTACCACCTTCAGCTGTGGTCTCTCCACACTTCTTAACCACATAAGAAACTGAGAAGTTTTGGAGAAATTGTAGCTCCATGTCTAAGAGGAAAAGGACAGTTTGACACTGAAATTATCTAAGATAACCATCAAAAATGTTACCAAAGATAGTCTGTCCATCAAATGGACCCAGGAACTAGTTAAAACAGTTCTCCTCAGGCTGAGGTGGGACACTCTTGTCAGGAGGAAGGGAATGAGAAGGATGCATGGAGTGAAAGTATTAGATTTGTTTAAATCCACGATTTCTCAGTGACACCTGAAAATCACTTTCAGCGCACTTTGGAGGATGGGCTCCTTTCAGAACTGGTAGCAAAGGCAGAGCTCCGGCCGGGAGTTCTGGCTCTCCTGTGTGAACGGTGCCTAGTCATAACACGGTACCTGAGGGGAGGTACCCTTCATGGAAGCATCGCAACAACCAAAGGAAGATAGAGACACCACTTGCAAGTCTCAGTGCACTGATGGGTGAATGTTAGCTGACCTACCTGGGTACCACTGGCTGTTACTAATGTCACAGAGAGAAACAAGCAGATAGAACACTCTTCTCAGTGAAGGCACCTGATCTCACTTGCTGAGTGGTGCTAAAGTAGTCGAGAGTGTTGCCAGAAAGCCCACTTTGGAACTCACTGAACCTCAAGTCTAGCTACTAATTTATAAGATACATCGTAACCAACACAAAACCAAATCCTGGGAAACTGCATGGCAAAACCAGGCCTCTTCTTTCATTAAAGATGGGGGTGTGTCTTAGTATTTTTATGACTGCGATAAAACACAATTTGGGGAGGAAAGGGTTAATTTGGCTTACTGATTACAGTTCATCATCAAGGGAAATGAAGGGAAGCTCACAAAAGACCCTTGGAAGCAGGAACTGAAGCAGAGAACCTAGAGGAACAATGCTTACTGGCATGTTCATCATGGCTTATTTGGCTTTCTTATAGCACCCAGGACCTGACCACTCCTCTATCAGTACCCACAGACTTGACTGCAGGCAATCTGATGTTAAGAATTTTCTCAACTTAAGTTTCTCTTCCCATTTGGCACTAGCTTGTGTCAAGTTAACAACAAAAAGTTCGAACCAGGACAGGGTGTTAAGAAGAGAGAGAAGATAAAACTTGCCATTCAAAAAGACAAAGAATGACAAGGTGTGGGCCTTCATTGAACTCCAGCTCAGTGTCCTAAGGTGTAAGCAAACAAACATTGAAACACGAACAATGACCACTAGCGACTTTAAAATAAGGCTGTTTTCTGTTTTGCACCTGACACAACTTCATGGGTGGATTTGAATGCTACTTTTTTTCAGTGATATATACGGAACTATTTTGGAATGAAATGATGAATAGGAGATTTATTTCAGTAAAATGTAGGAGGGAAAGAAGCAATGGCAAGGATAACAGGATTAAACATGAATTGGTCAATTTTCTATACTAACAATAATGTATAAAATGTTTTTCCTGCGGCTCTATAGAATATGTCACATTGTATTTTAAGCAATGTAGCCTTTAAAACATTTTGTATTTTCTAGAAAGACCACCATTCTGAAATGTGTCTTCACCCAGGTATGTAGCACACTGAACTATAGTACTGAAAACTAGAGACACCAACCATAGTTTTCTCTGGCCCTCTGTCTGTGTTCACTTCAGAGATAAGCAGAGAAGTCAAGAGGAAATACCTCCACATACAACCTGGGTCTTAGGTTTAGTCTCCACTCACTATTGTGGGATGATCTTTCTCTACACTGTGAATATGTATTCCTGGCTGTTTTACCAATAGCCAGGCAAGGTAAAGTTAGATAGAACAGTCAAGCAGAACTCAGAGGAAGGGAGATGCAAGTCAACCACCCAAAGGACAAGTTCTCAGAGAACTGCTAAGCCATGGGTCATGGGCAATGTATAGATTAATATAAATGGGCTAATACAAATATAAGAGCTAATTAGTAATAAGCCTGAACTATAGGCCAAACATTCTGTAATTAATATTAAGCCTCAGAGTGATTATTTAGAAGTGGCTATGGGACAGGGAGGGACAGAGAAACACACTGATTGTTCAGCAGTTTACAGGGAAACCAGCTACACCATAATTTGATTCAACATCTTCCATGATTCACTTGGTTTGGTAGTTTAACAGAGTCGACAAATTTCCTACTTAGGCCACTGCTGCTGTGACAAAACACTAACCTAAAGCAGGCTGGGGGAGGAAAGGGTTTATTTAGTTTACAGGGTACAGTCTCTCATAAATGGAAGTCAGGACAGGAACTTGAGGCAGGAACTGAAGCAGAGACCATGGAGGAGTCATGCTTACTGACTTACATTCAATGACTTGTTCAGCCTGCCTTTTTATACAAGGCAACTAAACCCATAGTGGCAGCACCCACAGAGGACTGGGGCCTCTCACATCAATCAGTAATTAACACAACAGCCTCCTATACATGCTCACAGACCAATCTGATGGAGGCAAGCTTTCAACTGAGGTTCTTTCTTCCCAGGTAAATAATGTATGTCTTGTTGCTAAGAAATGACCAGCACAACAAACTAGTTAATTATCTACCTCATAAAAAGGTCCATCCCAGTCGGCCAAGCTCATAGGAAGGTGTCCACATCACTGACTCTTCAGTACAATTTCTTTTGAAAGTCAATACTGTTATTGTCAGCAATTTACAATATTTGATATTTTAAATAGAAATAATCATTACACCCCAATTGTACGGCATTATAGAAAGTTAACGATGATGCTCTTGAAGTCAGTCAACATTTTTTTTTTACATTAGTCAACGTTTACACTCTGTTTGCTTTTTTCTTTTGTTCAAGGTCTCTTATCCACTGCAGTTCTTCTCATGCAAACTTTACAATCAGCTCTCCTCAGGCCTGACACTGATAGTGACAGTGAAGGAAGGGGCTAACAGGGGATGTTTTCACCATCATCTCTTACCATTAAAATCACCTTCATGTTGGCTGGGTGGAGCAGGAGCCCCACCAAAGAGAAAATGCTCTGCAGTTGATGCTGCTCTCAGGCTTCGCTACTGTGATCCAGAGCCACATTCATTTGGAAACACGAGAAGGAAGAGATTTATCAGACAGCTAAAACGAGGACCAGTTCATGGAGCGCCCATGTTTCAGAGGAGGGTGAGGTCTCTTTGTTTTTTAAGCCGTGCTGGCACAGGACAAGACACCTCATTCTCCATCCTACTCCAAACCTCTTGTCAGGGCAAGCAGAGTTTTTAGAAACTCAGCTGTGCCATTACACGCAAAGCTCACTCACACATCTCCTCTGATCTTTTCTCTGGTCCATTCGCCCCAGTGTTCTGTCTGTGCGGGTGTGTGGGGACACACATGTCTTCAAGATGTCCTGAATTGGGTGGCTCCTCACAGCCACACGGGTCATCTGTCAGCATCCTTAAAGAGATATCAACAGCAACTCACTAAGCCTTTATTCTGAATTACCAATAGAACGTAAGTTGTCCCTTATTGGCAAGTTCGAGTTTGCGAACAGTCAAGCCAGTAGAGGAATTGCTGTGGCTGACCTGGAAGGCGAAAGAAATCCTGTAATCTTTAACAGGCTGAATAGCTAGGTTGGAGAAAGACCTCCAGTTCAGTAGTGGGAAAGGATACTGTCGAATCAAAATCTTTTGTAAAAGCCAAGTGAATCTCTCCCCAAGGCCCCCCAAATGTCTCTAGCTCAGATGGGAGAGACCATGAGCAAATAGGGACACTGTTGTCTCCATGCCCGTTCAGTTGTTGGCCTTGCTTCCGAGTGTTCCAGCAAGCATGTCAATTAGTAGCTCCAATTGTGAGGGCATTTTGGTGGGGGGGGGATTTCAAACACCTGTCCACTAGAATCTGGACTGAAGCCGCTGAGCAGTTGTCAGATGGTAGCTGTAATGTTCATAGATTCAATCCATAGATCTGCCTCTATGTTGCATAAATTGCCAAAAAGTTATATAGCCAGACATCTGGCAACTGGAAGAGTATCTATCTCTTTAGCACGCTGACTGGCCCTCGAAGTTCGATTTGTGCACACTGTGCTGATTCTGGGAAAGCAAGCGTGATTTTAAAATGGTTATATCCCTTGTTTCTGTTCACAGAGTCATAGCCACAACTTCTGCCTACTTACTGCCTGCCAGTACTGCAGTCCAACCAAGATAAAAAGAGAGCTTCCAAGCCTCTGGCTTCCCATAGCCAGTTCTGTTAAGCTTGCCCTACGATACTATCTGGCCAAATACATTCAAAAAAGCGTTCGACTTCTCCCCAGGTGCATAAGCCACTTTCACAAAGTAATCGGAGCATTTGGAGACACATACATTTAAATGTTGAGGAACCAAATAGGGTTTTACAGGAAATGTGCCATAAAGAGTCCTGACAGGTTCCCCTTCACCCCTGTAGGTATTTTACTAGAAGGGATGCAAACAAATTGAAGGTAGAGAATATTCCACTGTACATATTTTTATGATGAATGATAACCTGGAATATAGGTGATGGTGTGGTCCTGAAAATGTTAGTTCTATTGTTTAAATCTGTCCATTTGGCTAGTATGTATGCATCTGAGCATGTGTGTACCTCAAAGATAGTTGTATATACAAATATTAAGCAATAGTTTGTTTTGTCGGGGGGATTTTGGATTTGGAAGTTCAGAGGGGAAGAAAATCCTTAACCAGTTCACCTGGCTTCCAGTAGGCCTATACTTGTAGGACTCCTGGTATGGTTTTCACCTAAGTATTGCCTTCCCCTCTCCTCTTCTGCCAGCCTTCTCCTCCCCACGCTGTCCTTGTAGGAAGCATCCCTGGCATCAGCAGGCTGTGGACTAACCCTGCTGGGTTGTCAAGGGTTAAGAAGATTTTCATTACAGATAAAGAGATGTATCAGGAGAGAATCCCCTCAGGTCACATGTGAAGGGAGGGGCCTGATGTTTTGGCTATTTGCCACTAAGGCTCATTAAAATGACTGCATAGCTATGCCTAATCCTAATGAAAATTTAATGCTAAACCATTAAGGCTAGGGAATCTTAAAAGTGGTGGTGACAGAAGGCAGGGCCACCAGGCTCTGCGACTGTCCATCCACTCACTCCAGGTTCTTTGCACACCAGGCCATAGCCAATGATGGCCTCTCCGTGTGACCTTGGATGTGCTACACTACTAGGAAATGGAAGGAATTTGGGACAGTAGATTCATTTTACACATATAGTAAGCTGCTGCCCACCCTGCCCACCTTTTGAAGACAGGTTCTCATGTAGCCCACGTTAGCTACAATTTTATCACAAAGCTGCGTTCGTCTTGAACTTCCGAGCTTCCTGCTTTTGTCTCCCAAATGCTGGTGTGCATAGTCATGCATGGCATAGCAGGCTAGTTTCCAAAGGAATTCAATAACATAAGCAGAAATTAGCCAACTCCTTTGTTATCAACCGCGAGACACCTTAGGAAACCGATATTTCTAAATAGGATTAAAGTGGAAGCATTTTCTGGGCCTGTCAATTATATTAGTGAGAGGCGGCTCTTAGTTTTTCTATCTTGAAATTAGTAATTACTATAGTACCAACATGTTTTTTTTTGAATGCTTATAAGTTAGAGAGCAACTGATACACAGGCTTCAACCTACATAATTCTACAGTTAGTGGGACTCACACTGCAGTAGACATATAGCAGAGACCTGGACTGGAGTTCCTGTTGTAGCTTGGTGTGAGTCAGTATGTGACTTGTCTGGCCTTTCTCCCAACACTGCCTGCTCCATCCACTCTCCAGTACCTCCTGTGCACTCAACTACCTCTGTTAAGGAAATGCTCAACCTAGCGTAACATAGTCATATGCAATAAGACAAACAGAGGTAATGACGCATGCCCCTCAGACACGGCTGATGCAGCTTTTAGCTGTACTCGTTTTTCCAATTCTTCTTCCAAGACGCTGTGAGATGTGGAAGTGACAAACACTGCAGACCCTCTGCGTGATTCGGAAGAGTCCATTTTTGCAGACAAAATCTTTTCAGCCTCTTTTGTCCTTTTGTGTTCTTCCTTGTCCATCAGGGCCACCTGCCCTGACGGCTTTTGTATCTAAAATCTGCAGCTGGACTGATTCAAGATTTGCTGCTGTTCTCAAATCATAGTGACTTACCCCGGCTGACTTGACCCATGACTGCGCTAGTATTACAGTAACAGAACTACCTATCATAGGAATGGAATTTATGTGAGCATCTAGACTCACCCACTCCATGCCACATTGGACCCTGGGTTGTAACATGAATAGTGGGCTTGTTGGGGTTTCTATCCTGCCCAGTTCCCACAGATAATAACCCCCAAAGAAATTACACAGAGGTCAATATTAATGATAAAACTGATTGGCCCATTAGCTCAGGCTTCTTATTTGCTCTTGTAGCTTATATTAACCCATTATTCTTATCTATGCTAGCCACATGGCTCAGTACCTTTTTCAGTGGGGCAGGTCACATCCTGCTTCTTTGGTGGTCTGGGAAGGACTCCAGAAAGAGCTCCCTTCTTCCCAGAATACTCCTGTTCTCATTGCCCCACCTCTACTTCCTGTCTGGTTTTCCCACCTATACTTCCTGCCTGGCCAATCAGTGTTTATTAAAAACATGATTGACAGAATACAGACAGTTCTCCCACACCACTTCCTCCCCCCCCCCTTTTTTTTAAACAAAGGAAAATATTCATAGTCCATTTTTTGGGAATGTGTGCATAGTTTTTCAGGCTACTTCTGACTGGTTGGGGGCACTGATAATCTTATGGGGACCTAAAGAAAATTTAGAATTATGATCAAGTCCTGACTGGAGTATCCTATGAGGCTTGATCATCTCAGGCAGCAGTCTTGAATCTGTTCTGGATGTAGAACTCTGATATCTGGGGCATCTGTTCCTACCAGAGATTTCTCAGGGGGTCTTCCTTGATCAAACCTGAGTTTTCTTAAATCAGAATGAATCCACAGAATGAATCCTGTGGAAACAAAAGCAAAATCTCTTCTCCAAAGTAACATATCTTTTGACTTCAGTTTTGAAGTCAAGATATTTTCAAAATACCTATCTTGGGCTAGTTCAGCAGCATTTATAAGCAAATATCTTTTAGCAGCTGTTTCTCCTTCCTCAGCATTCAAACAATTCAAAGAGAGCATACTAGCATACAGTATCAAGATTCTCTGTGTATTTTTCATCTTTATGTGGCTTCATTTTATCGTCTATTTCTTTTATTTTTACTTTTCACTTTTGGCTTTTTGAGACAGGTTCTCTGTGTATCTTTGTCCTGGAACTCCCCCTGTAGACCAGGCTATCCTTGAACTCACAGAGATCTGCCTGTCTCTGCCTCCCCAGTGCTGGGATTAAAGGCGTGTGGTGCCACACCTTGAATTCACAGAGATCTGTCTGCCTCTGCCTCCCTAGTGTGGCAGTATGTGACTGTGACAAGTCTGCAGCCACACAGAGGGTCTCAATTAATACCTGGAAACATCAAGTTGTCAAACTTAAAAAGGCTCACACAATTTTAAAACATAAAATGTAAGTTCAAAATTTGATGAGTTTTTCTGCTATAAAATGTGTCTGTCCTTCATTAATGTGTGGCCCATATTTTCAAATGAACCAGTTAGACCATATTGTTTCTATAAAAAATATTAGATGAATATGATAATATGAAATTCTATTTAAATATAGTAATGACTTCCTGAGTAGAAAAAATGTGTTTTATATTAACAAAGAGAATAAAGTATTTTAAAAAATATTTTCCTCTACTTTTTGAAATTATTTTTGTCTAGAATTATAATATGCATAATATTTTAGCATAGTGACACACAATTTTTAAAATCTTTGTGTTTATATGTGAGTATTTAGGATAAGTATAAATGCATGTGTGTTTGCAAATGCATGGGCCCATGTGTATGGGTGTGTGTGTACATATATGTGAAGGCCAGAGGTTAATACTGGCTGGTTTTCTTGATTGCTCACCCCCTGACCTATTGAGCCAGGGTCTCTCATTCGAACCCAGAGCTCCCTGATTTGAATGTAACTAGCCAAGTGGTATAACTTGCCATATACATCCAACATTTAAGGGGTGCTGGGATCTGAACTTTAATCCTCTGGCTTGCAGGGCAAGTGCTTTACCCACTGAGACATCTCCCCAGCTCCTAAGTGTTCATGGCTTATATCTTATTTTACCTGAACATCAGTTCTTACTCTAGCTTAGGGGAGCAGGGTTGAAAGGTGGGTTAAATAACACTCTGTTACCCTCTCCTAACAGAAAGCACGTTTTAGCCCACACAGGCTAACTAGGGCAACACAGCTCATCTCCTGGCAGCATGGACTTAATTCTGAGTCAAGAATCTTAGGGAGACTCATTTCACTGCTCTTACAGAAGCCCAGGCCCCGAGCAACAGTGTGATAGCCATGGAGCCCATTACCAGGATGGCCGATTAGACCTTTGTACAGTCAAAAGCGACTCCACAACCTTTTCCATGGTGAATTCACGTGCAGTATAGAGGAACTTCTACAACTTGGGTTGCTTTGTGACCGCACAAAGCTGGCCAGGCAGCCATTACGTCCATCACGTCACCAGGTGCTCTTTAGCCGGGACATTACTGACAAGATGGACGCATCGACAACGGGGAATGTGTTAAAGAGTGACTTCCTGTCATGCCAGCCCACAGTCCACCACCTGGGCGAGTTTGGCTTATTACAGTATCTCCCTGCAGAATAGCAAACAGGGGCCACACAGCTCAGTGAAACAACCCCATCATTTTAATTTTTTCTTATTTTCAAAATAGAGCCAAAGGCTACAGGCACACTCATGTCAGGTTTCCAGCAGAGGTGAATTTCAGTGGCAGCTGTAAGATTCAGCGCAAGGGCCTTACAATGGGAAAAGTGACAGGTCCGTAACTGTCGCCGCTCTAGCAGGTGTTGCTAGGAGAGAAGCTGGCTTAATAGACCACAGTTTGCTCGGTTCCATGGAACTGCTATAGCCCCAGCCAAGCCACTGGTACTCGCTCTGGCCCAATGACTCATTTTGTGCACTTCAGCAGTACACTGGCAGTTTCTAAATGGGCTCCTTCTACCCTGAATGTTAGAGGCACTGATGAATCCAGGTTCTTAGTTTTGATAGCCGGGTCCCTGTGCCTGGGAGACTAGGAAGCAAGGTGTGTCTGTGAAAGAGGCAAGAATCAGTGATGGATCCTGGGAGAAAGCAAGAGTTCTCTAGCCTTGTGAATGTAGAGTCTTCCGCAGTCATGAAGGGACAATGAACCGTGGTTGGTAGAAAGGAAGGACAGTCGAGTCTGCAATCAACAGCTGCAAGCTTAGAAAATCAGGAGGTCAGGCATGGCTCAGGCCCTAGGGGGACAACATAGTTGTTTCCCTTAAGGAGATTGCAGTTTATTGGGAGATAAAAATGTCAAGAAATCACACAGATTTCTTGACTTGTTCCCTGTTGAATTCAACATGGGGTGGGAGTGAATGAAAATGGTAGCTATTTTGATTTTCTGTGCCACTCAGCATCATATAATTTACCAGCTTCTCTGTCTGTGCATCCATACATATTTGCATACATACATTCTGTGTTTTGGAGAACTTCTTATGTGTGCTTTCTTCTTCTTAGCACTAAAACCTTCCTCCTCAACAGACTCTTCTCACAGTGCCCCCTTCCTCTCGGAAACACCTTCCGTTTATACCTATCTCAGCAAAGTCTGCCGAAGCCAGGCTTTCTCTTCCTTCACAATCTAATTAGCATCATTCCTTCTGTATCCTGTACTTCCTAGGCCAATCTGACCCTTAGGCAATGGGTAGAGCACTGTGTACATACTGGTAGAGTTTGGCTTGGAGTGGAATTAGCTCTCACCTGGAGCACCAGTGATCTGGCTTCCCCATCTCCTGTCACTCTTGATCACATCACATCCTCTACTTTGCTTTGCTACATATCCCTTTTTGATGTTTTAGTAATTAGTTCCATGTGTTCAGAAACTTTATCTCATTTGCTACTAACAAATGAACACAATGCCTAGATGGATTACATACAGCTTTTAAACTTCATACCAGTAAATATTTATTGAATGAACTTCATTTCCCCAAAACCCAGATAGGCGTCATCTCCTCCATGAAACTCCATGAATTCCCTGTTTCAGCTCTGAAAGCCCACCCCCTTGGTGTTTCAATAACAGTGAAGACATAATTCTATCAAAATGCTTATAAGACATATTCAAATAATGAGCTCTTGTCACTTGCCACACTTGGTCTGAAAGCCAAGGTAGGCACATCTTTCCCATTCGGTTTTGTAAGTTCATTCACTATTAATTGAATGACTTCTTAAATGAATAAATTGTGACATGGTTCAGAAACAGCCATGACATTTAATTATATATACCAACTCTTCCTCGAGAGGCTGGGATGCGGCTGTATTTATCATTCCACCCCAGTACCCAACACATGCCTTCTTTAGCTGGATACCCACAAAACATCTGAAAACTGAATTTATAGCCCTGTGGGACCACTCTCAGGGCAATTTCTCATATGAATTCCTCTCAAGTATAATCACATGTACAGTTAATTATTCCTCCCAACTAGACCATACATTTATTAAGAGCACACACTGCATTTGAGGACCTTCCTTGGGAGACCTTGCCTTTGGTTACCTTGTGTGGTCTAGTCAAATCAATAACGCTTTGCACCAGATAGAATATCAAACTTTGAATCTGTGGATATAGCAAACTGTGAACAACCACTCGGGTTTCTACCATTTTTATTCACCAGACTTGAACCCAGGGTATCACGCCAGCTCTGACAAGTCCTTCCTTCCTTGTGCTGATGGCCGGATGACTCACCCCTAAGAGGACTATTGCTCTTAGTCCTCTTATCTCTGGAAGGCATACACAGAGCTCTGATTAAATGGCTAGCTGTGTGGTGACACAGCATTCACTATGCTTGGGATCTCAAGCTAGTTACTGTCAGAATCAAAGCAGGTGTCAACCCCAGATGTCCGTGAGTCTCCTATTCAAATTACCAAAACTAAATTCAACATAAATTTAGTCAAATTGACCCAAAATTTTCCATTTACCTTGTGATGATATTTTTTACTTCTTTGACTATTCTGGTAGATAAAGTTGGTATATATGACTAAATGTCATATAATGGAGTCATAAAATGGAAAATAGTTTATTTCATTTTATTACATTTAGTGTGTGTGCATGCATTTGTGCATGTGGGTGTGTGGGTACCATCGAGCATGCGCGGTAATGAAAGGACAATTGTAGGAATTGCTTATCTCCTTCCACCATGCTGGCCCCAGGGATTGACCTCAGGTTGTCAACCTTTGTGGCAATCACCTTCACTCTTGAGCCATTTTGCAAGCCCCAAATGAGCACAATAAATAAAAATGTCATAGAAGATGAGGTGAGTAGCATTTTACTCAACTGGAGCTTCCTGATGGCTCCCTGAAGTGACAACCCCAAATATGAGCCCCTGTGGATTATGTATCGTTTAGTAAGTACTAAACATTGCTGTAGATTGATCCTTTTACTGTTGGGTGGTGTGTGGATGTATGCTTGCATGTGTGTGCACCCATGTGCAGAGCCAGACGCTGACACTGAGTGCTTTCCTTGATTGTTTCCATGTTTTTTTGTAACAGGGCCTCTGGATGAACATGGAGCTCACCACTTTGGTGAGGATGCTGAGCAAACTAGCCCCGGGGAGCCTCCTGTCTTGGCCTTTTAGTCTTAGACTTACTGGCACACACCTCCCTACCCAGATTTTAATATGGATGCTCAGGCTCCCATCTCTCTCTCTCACAGCAATCCTGTATGGCGGCTATTGTTGGTATCTCCATTAAACAATAAGCAAACTAGTGCAGTTAGAAATGACCTTTCCAAGGTAACACAATTCAAAAGGGTGGGAATTCAGTCTCTGGCCCAGGAAGCCAGTACTAGGAACAAGTGGTAAGGCCTCGTAGCTAGTAGAACTCAAATAACACTTCCCCGAATCTTGGAAGGCAGTTATCTGAGCAATGTTTTCAATGTTAATAGTATTATTTTTTGGTTATTCTAAAAAAGTAAACACTTGTAGAAAAATAAATAGAACACTAACAGGAAATTCATAAAGGAGAATTAAATTATTTCAAAGTATGTAGAACTATTTCCCTCAGTAACAAGAAACAAAAGGGAAACAAAGTCCTCCTGCACTCACTAACCTGGAAAGCATCTCATCTAATCATTGCTACAGCCCTTCCACCCAGCCTCGAAAGGGAAACAACATCCCTTCTGCACTCACTAAACTGAAAAACATTTCATCTAATCATTGCTATAGCCCTTCCACCAAGCCTCGAAAGGTCATTTTTGTTTAAAAGTTAGCAAATATACCTTCAAAAATTATATGAAAGGAATTGAAACTTATGTTCAAATAAGTCCACCAGTGAGGACATTTACCATAGAACCATTCACAACTACATCAAACTGAAAGTGTAAATGCTCAACAGCAGGGATGAGTTGAACAACTCATGCATTGCCTCACATGAGATACCAGAGCTGCCATGACACATTGGGGATGATAGTAAATGACTTCAGAAGTTATTTGTGATTAAATGTGATTGAGTTATTAAATGGCATGCAGAGCACATTTCCATTTTCATCAAGACTTTTGTAAGTTTGAAAAAAAGTCACTATAACTTGTCTTAATGTAACAGTGTAACAGGAAGCTATTTCAGTGTCTATGTTCTTTCCTTCGCTTATTTGAATTTCCTAGTTTCTGTAAAATATCATCATTATATAAGGGAAACAGAAAAAAGGTTTTGTTTTTGTCGTGTGTAGATGTGTGTGCTTATGTGTAAGCATGTGCACATGAGTGCAGATGCCTGCAGGGCCCAGAGGAGGATGTCAGAGCCCCTGAGCTGCACTCACAGGCTGTCTAGCACAGGTGCAGTCTTGGGGGGTCTACAAGAACAGCAATCTTAGTCACCCAGCCCCCTCTTCAGCCCCAGCAGGTGTTCCTCAGGTGTAGATGGAGACTGCTCATTAGCCCATTTCTATTAGTCTGTGTATTGCCACGAGGCTGTGGCTTACTGGTTAAGGTTCTGGCTGGTGTCTTTCTCTTTTGGTAGCTACATGATATCTCCTTGACTCTGCCTACTCTCTCTCTATATATATCTCTGTTCTGATTGCCCATCTGGCTTTATTCTGCTAAGCCATTAGCCAAAACAGCTTCTTTATTAACCAATGGTAATAAAACATATTCACAGTATACAGAGGGAATTCTACATCATTTCCTCTTTTTTGTCTAAAAATGAAGGTTTTAACTTTAACATAGTAAAATTACATATAACAAAATAGGCACCAAGCAAGAATTACAGTTACAATATTTAGTCTTTGTGAATCTAAAGTTTTATACCTAATTTCTCTTTTATCATAACTAAGGAAAACTATAATTATAGCTATCAATTCTTCAACTCCATCAAAGACCCAAGAAGGATATAATATTACCTAAGTAAACAGGAAGTGCAATTAAACAACTTCCAAAACTCTAGAATTGACAGAGACATCTCGCTACCTGGACAGTCACCCAAAGTTCTTCTGTAACATTGGGACATCCATCTTCAGCCTACAGGCCCATAGTATCCAACAGACTTTTCCATGAAGCAGGAAATTTGAAGATCTGTTCTGCCTTGTAATGGCAACATTAATCATTTACTTTCTTTTCATCCTGAAGAATGTCTGTAAGTTTCTTCTGTGAAGCAGGAACCCTGAAGAACCATTCCATCTTTTGAAAAGTTCATCAGTCACTTTTCTGTGGGTTTTGCATGTCTAGTTCATACAGCATACTATCAAACAGTCCAGGCAAGAACAATTTTTTGCCCATATGGCTAACCTTGTCACATTGTAGGTAAATCCATAATGAGTTTCTTCAATGCCCATCAACCTCTCTGAAGTAATTAGTGCTGCCATGTCTCACTGTCAAGAAAAGTCTAAGTTCTTAAAACCTTTTAAATGACATGTTCTATAGGTCTTTGAAAGATTTGAAGAATACCCATCCATCTTAAATATCTCTGTACATCTAGAAAACCTAACATGACTGCATTACAGATGACTGTTCATTAATCTGTATTTCTAATACATTACATTTTTAAATGAGCTGCACAAACACAATACCTTAAATAAGAGCAGAAACACATACACAGTTTAACAAATTGACCTTAAATTTGTATCAATAGACTAAGATCCATACCAATGAAAAGCATTCATCTTTATATCATGTCCCCTTATGTTTTTTAGAAATTGACTCTGATGATTAATCATTTATGACCAACCCTTTTAAAATAAAAATAAACATTTATAAACAATCATTTTTGTAATTTGAACATAGTTTTCTCCAAACTGCTTCCTGTTGTTTATTGGGCAAGGTATTCTTAGAGTTCATGGAGACCTTTCCGGGGGGTCTTGTTCCATCAAACAATATTAACTCAGAAGTAATCCACAGGTTCTCATCTTCTGTGGAAACAAAAGTGGAACCTCTTTTCCAAAGTAACATATCCTTAGACTCAAGCTTTGAAGCCAAGCTACTTTTAATATATATATAAATAAGTACTTATATTTATTTATATATATATATTTAAAAATATATATTTTAGCAGCCCCCAGAATCACATGTGTCTCTGTGTTCAAAAATTCAAATAAAATACAAAAATATACATAATCCAGACTCTCTGTGTATATTCCATCTTTACATGGCTTATTTTTCTTTACTCCTTTAATCTATGACTGTCTGTACTCTTTTATACTACTTTTACTATCTCTTTAAAGACTTCATTTTATTTTTAAAACTGTTTCTTTTTATAACTGTCTATATTCTTTTTCTTCTCTCTCCCAAGCCCACAAACACTTATCCAACACTGTGACCCATTCAGAGGTCTATTTCATCTGAGTCTGTCTTTATTGCATAGCTGTAATCATTTTCTGACCAGGAGCACCTTTTTTTTTTTTTTAATGCTAAGCAAGCATGGCTAGGACCAACTCCATGGCTCTGTCTGATGACTCTGTCCTGTCCATGTTCATCACCCCAGCTCCAGGGACATAGTGGATCTTTGTCACCACTAAGCACTTTGCTCATAGACCCCATTTAAATACTCTATAATAGGACCTCCTGAAAGAGCCAGAAAAGTTCTTGCCACCAGTACAAGCCATGCCTCTGCTCACTGCCAGCAAGCAGAGCCTATTTGAAAAAAGAAATGAGGCTATCAAGAAGCTGTGCTTAACTCTGTATTTTTTTTTTGTGTGTGGGTGTGTGTGTGTCTAAAATTTCTTCCCAAGCTCCCAGTTTTTATGTGGATGTAGATGCTCCACATTGGCATGCCATTTTGTAGACGGAGACTGCTTGTTCATTTCCTGGCCACCCAAACCTGACCATCACACAGAAACTATATTAATTACAACACTATTCGGCCAATGACTCAGGCATATTTCTAGCTAGCTCTTACATCTTGAATTAACCCATTTCTATTAATCTGTGTACTGCCACGAAACTGTGGCTTATCAGGTAAGGTTCTGCCTGGCATCTTTCTCCTTCAGCAGCTACATGGCATCTCCTTGACTCTGCCTACTCTCTCTCTATATATATATCTGTTCTGATTTCCTGCCTAGCTTTACTCTGCTAGAAAGCTGAGAGGGGTATGTCTGGCTGTGTTTGCAGAGCTAAGGAGTCTCTAACAGGTTTTTGAGCAGAAGGCAGATGGAGATGGTCAGAATCCATTCCAGAACTTCACTTTGAAGACAGAGAGATGCAAGCCCACAGGGAGCCTGAGGGTAAAGCCTGGTTATGGTGACCAACAACTTAAAAGCAAAAAAAAAAAAGAAGAAGAAGAAATCAGGTTTCATCAATAACCTTAGATTTGGTAAATAGATATGGGATGGCAGAAAAGGAGCCTCAATTGATGCTTTGGTTTCCCATCAAAATATTTTCACATGGCTTGTAATCTTTCCACTAAGGCTTATAATCTTTTAAAAACTTATATATATATTTCTGCCACTCCCCACTGATCTGTGTGCACACACATGCATATGTCTCAGCATGACCATGGGGATCAAAGGATGACTTGAGGAAGGAGAGGGGGATTTTAGAGATTGAACCCAGGCCATCAGGATTGGCAGCATGTACCTTTACCTGCTGAGCTATCTCACTGGCTTCGCAATAAGGCATCTGACACCAGAATAGAAATACAATGGCTTGGTAAGATGGAGTGTTCTGTGTTCAAATCCTTAGCTCAAGGGTTTTCTGATGTGCAAGCTGATAGGAGAAACTTGCCTGAATACTGGCGAGACCATGCAAGCTTTAATCTGGGAGACAAGCAAAGAAGTATGCAAAATATAATAAAAGCGTCATTGTGATAGGGCAAACAATGTCCGAGGTAAAAGATCTGTGAGGGAGCTCAGACTGGCTGAAAGACAGCACTACAGGGGAAGGAGCAGCAGATAAATTTGGAAAATTTAGAACTAGACTAAACAACTTAGTTTGTTCTTGTGATTGTTTGCTTAATGTTATAAGAAATACAGCACATGTGAGACCTCTTGGACCTGGATGTCACACAGAAGATGCAGTGCTAATAGCATCAGCAATGGTGTGCCACAAAACAAAAATACTTACAGCACTCTTTAAAAAACACTTGCTACTTGAATATTTTAAACCGTCGGAGCCAGGCGTTGGTTTCATCTATGACTCAACTCTTTTGTGAGGGTAGAACTGTCACTCTCTTTTTATAGATGAGGAAACTGAGGCAGAGAGGGGCTGATAAATCTAAGATCATAAACTGCCAGGCAGGAGGAGCTGATTTCAAGCTCTTATTAGTTAGATTCCAAAGTCCACAGAAGAGATGGGAAAAGCCATGAGATGCAAGGAGCCCTCTTTGGGCTCTAAGATGAGACGAGGTGTGAGGTGTTACCTGTGAGCCACAGCTGGTCTTGTGGAAACCAAAAAGAATCTAGGCACAGTTTTTTCACATATCAGATAGAGAGGCTGTGTGTAAGTGGGGGCTGGGAAGAAAATCAGCATGGTGGGGAAAGAGAAGAAGAGGGGGTGAAGGCCACAAAGGAATGCCTCATGGAGGAAAGCAAGACACACAAGCTGACAATGGATTTGGGTTTTCCTCAGAGAGCAGTGTTACCTGCTAGACTCTAGTGACTAGAGCATCTTGGTTGGCTGACATCTGGATGGCCTTGCCTTCATAGGAATTCACAATACAAAGGGGAGTGTAAGGAGTAAAGTTAGGATTCCATGAGTAGAAATAGCGTGTGAAAAGGCACAATGTAGAAAATAATTCTGTGGAGTCAGGGCAGCCTGCTCCTGGGGAGGAGTCTGCATGCTGGGGGCCACAGATTTGAAAAGTTAACTGAGAGTGAGGCATAACCCACAGATTGAGAACCACTTGACTGTAATCTTCCCTGTCTGTCTCTTCTTTAAAATTCTCATTATCCAACCCAGGCACAGATAGCTGTAAGGTATTTGGGTCAGCTTAAGCATGGCATTGTCCTCAGCACCCGTGAGTGAGAGAGCCTCTAGGAATGGCTGGAAGGTGAGCCATTGGGCCAGTTTTTATTGACAAGGTCAGTGTGTGGGGTACAGTGGGAAGCCTAGAGCACAGGGTATGGTATATGACACTGTGCCATAGCCTTACCACATGTCCAACTGGTTCTAACCATGACAAAACATAATCAAAACAAAAATATAGCACACCGGCCTGAGCTCTTACAAGGCCTTAAAGATGGAAAATGTGGGGAGGGAGTGATGTGATTGTTTTTGCTCAAAGGAAACTTGAGAGATCTGGCAGTCAAGCACAATCTGTGAAACTTAGGTTTATCCTAGATTTGTGAAGAAAATAAATGATCATGTTAAGATAACTGGGGAAATTTGTTTCTAAATTATAGGTAGAAGATGCTTTGAAAAGAATCCTCAAGTTGGCTGATTTTGGATCACCATAGACTGAGCCTAGGTGTGATATGATATGATAGAATGACTGTGATAATGGCCTTCTAGCTGGAAAACATCAAGCTTTTGTGAGCTAGAAGAGGAGGACCAGAATCCAAATGACTCCTACACAGCTTTTAAATATACCTGGATCTATTTCCAACTAATATATTTAAAAATGTATCTGTTATGGTACTACTAAATAATATAGAACATGGTTAAAATGATAAATACAGATTTCAGTGTTAAAATATGAAAATGACATTTTCTGACCATTCTCCCAAATCTAAAAAAAAAAAAACCTCAGTTTCTGCCTTCTACAAGAAGGAAATAGTTTATGGATCAAGATAACATAAGGTGTGATACTAGATAGATATGATAAAATCATGGAAATGATTTATACCTAGTAATCCTACCCCTATATATTTACCATAATAGCATGAAAACTTATGCCCACGGAAAACATTTTTTTCATTCTATGCACAGTAATTTGAAATTGGACACAGACCAAAAGTCCTCCAGTGGGTGAATGGAAGGATTCTTTATGTCCACTCTGTGGAAAATCAATAAGAGTGAACGATGGATAAATAGAACAGGATCGACAGAGATCAAAGGTATTATACAAAGTTAATGAAGCCAGAGTCCAGGGCTGGAAAGATGGCTCAGTTGATAAAGTATTTTTTGTGCAAATATGGGGAGCTGAGTTCAGATCCTTAGCACTCACATAAAAACTGAGCACACCTGTAATGCCTGTGCTGGGAGAGATCTGAGACAAGCATGACTTCGGAGCCCACTGAAAATCTGCCCCATTGGTGAGCTCGAGGCTCAGCAAGAGTCTCCATTTTAAAAACATTGTGTTGGAGAACAACCAAAGAAGACACTTGAGTCTGACTTCTGGCCTCCCCATGCCTTTGCATATGAATACATATATGTACCACACACACACACACACACACACACACACACACACACACACACAGAGAGAGAGAGAAGCCAGATTTCTCTTATACCCTATATGTTCTTATTTATATTATGATGTTCTTGGAAAGATAGCACTACATGATCAAGAACAGTGTTAATTTAGCAGCCGTTATCCAAGGAAAGCACAGGGAGACTTAGTGCTGATGGACTGTTGTGAATCTTAATCATGTCACTAGTTGCCTATGTGTATTAAAAATCTCAGATCTGCTCACTGAAGGGTCAAAATTATTGTACCCTGAAATATAAAGAGAGACTAGAAACAATAAACACCGTCATAAATAAACTCTAATACTAATAATATATTCAAAGAAAATTATTAATTTATTTTAACAAATATGGAATGTTTAAATGATAATAAAACATACCTTTAACACTATAAAAATGAATAACCTATATATTTCTGATTTGTGTACCTTTCTGGATGCGAGTTTTATTTCACTAAAAATTTAGAACATAAATGAATGATTCATTTGCTTTAGTGTATATGTACAGTTATACAGGTGAGAGCAACGCTTTGGTTGGCTGTATAACATGTTAGCAAGATGACATAATTTTATACAATAGTAATATGCTTTTTTGTTCATTTAAATTTCTTTTACTACAAGTCGGAATGATAGAGGTGTAATCAACCACTTCCTAAGTGTCTGGCATGAAGATATGGATGACTCTGGTCTTCTCAGTTGTTTATCATGTATGACATGTGTGTCCATCGATATTATTGATATAGTAATCGCCAATTTTCTTTACCTTCTTAGAGTGTTACACTGTTATGGTCACTACCAACAGACCACCAATTCCCTTCGCCCTCTGAGAGTCTTACACTGTTATGGTCAGTACCAACAGCCTTGAAAACATTGGCCTGCTTTAACAATGGTGCGGTACTTGATGACAAGCAGTTTCTAGGATAATCAAATATACATTTAGATCACATTTTACATTTTTATATGAAGAAAGGAAATGAAATGTGGTAATTAAATGCCAAACATTTCATTGGGTGTCTCTTTTATTCAATTCTCATCATTTAGCTGAGAATACATGTAGAAATGGCTATGGTGACTTTACAAGGCCTTCTGGAAAATCTGTGGTTTAACTTGGGAGACAGCCTGAGCTCTGGTGAGAATTATCCAAAGGTTAATATTCTAAGTTCACTGCTAGCATCCTAAATCCCACCCCCCAAATCTAAGGATGGCCCTCAGGTGAGTTGCCTGTGATGGAGCGAACAATACCTTTTTCCATGTGTTTCGGTCCAGAGTGAGGAATGTTCATGTCACAGGCATGTGGGATATTTTCTTCCCAGGAAGTGATTGATGACATCAGTAGTTAGCTGAAGCCATTAGTATCAGTGCCATCCCAGCTCAACCTCAGGAGCATCAGACTCCATAAAAATTCTATTGCATCAAATGCTCAGCCTAAATTCTACAAAGTGATGGAAATTTGTCCTCAAGTGACAGCCTCCTTACCACAGAACTTATGGGCTCATGCACTTGGATTTCTTCCATGGACCAATTCCAGCTGTCCTACCTTCTGATGATTTATTTCAGATACCTTCCAGGCTTTACCTAGGAACTCCACCATGAAAAGACTGAAGGAATTCTAGGGGGTTGTCATGGCAACCCCTAGATATCATCTTCAGAATGGCCCATGGCTATTGAGTCCAGATTTATCACCATTATATTTCTATATAAATGGCAAGCCCTTCCTAGACAACCATACCCTAGCAAATGAACCAGATTTGCAATTATGTAGATCACTGTAACACTCATTGTGCTTGTAGTAAGATTTTAATGCACTTGAATGTTGACTTACTGGTAGTTCCTTATATTAATATGGCCTATGTATGCTTCAAATGCCATCAAAGGAGGCAGCCATCTGACTTTTCACTTCATGATAGTCAGACTTTATGGTGACATCAGTGACAGATTGGTACCAGCTACCATCTTTATTCAGCGCCAGTCTTGAAAAGTGTGTGCTGAGCCCTTATTTTGGAGTCTCACTTGTATTTCCCTTTGTCTCATGAACCATGCTTGAGACAATGGCCACACAAAGCCCAGTTACAGAGGATCTACTTCCACGTAGCGTGGCCTGGGCCTGCCCAGTGTCCTGTGCTGTGGGTGTTTGTCTAGTACTGCCACTGCGATTTTTATTGCATCTCATGATGTGCACAGATGTGCTTAGTAAGCATCCCAAGAGGTAGAGAGACACTGCTCAATATCCCTGTTCCCAGATGATGCTACCTTATAGAATCTCTTTCTGGGCTACCTCCTCTGGGATGCTGTAACTGTGTGAAGTCTCTGGATTTTGGTGTTTTAACAAGGGTTTAATTACTAAGGTAAGTGTATGCACCTGCTAAGGCATTCCTAATTATTTGATAATGGTGCAATCTTTCTCAATACAGCCGGTTTTGTAGTGTAAGCTACACTAATGAAGCACTCTGAGAGAATGCATTCCCCCAATGTTGGGAAAGCGTATTTAAATTAAATAAATTTGCAAAGGACTGAATTTTTACTACTGGCCTCAACAATTATGTATCCGTATTTCATGATGTAAACTAGTAAGCATGTGTCAGACTGCAGCAGGCTTCCTATGATGTTTGCTTTCAAAGTATCTTTAAACGACATATTGTTAGGGTCACTTAAAATTTTTTATCTTTTGAATTCCTCCACATACCCCACCTCATCTTAAACATAATTGTTAAAAAACAAACAAACAAAAGAAAACAGAAAGAGAAATTTAGCTTATCTTTTTTATTCTTCACTTGGCAGTAGTGAAGCCTTTTTTCTCCTTTCTTTCCACGTGATTCTTCCCATTGCCACATGTGGTCTGCAGTGAGTAAGTAATAAGATTGGTACTGTAACATCTGCACACAAGCACCTTGCGCTGCAGCAGCTCTGGAAACTTCCTGATGGCTGGCCATTGCAGTAAGTCAGGGTTGATGCTACATCCAAGTGTTTCAAACTTTGTTGTTTGGGACTGAGAAAACAAAAGGTTCCAATAGGCAGATGGTTTTGGAATCACTGCTGGGAGCTACGCTGGGGAAATACCCAGCCGTTTCTCAAGCATACACGTTCATTTTAGTACATGGAGAAAAATGAACAGATCTAAACAGCTTCCATGTATTTTATTTCTTCCAAACTATTTGAATGAATCAACCATGTTCAACAGAAAGCCGCCATTAGCACAGCTGTATGAGCTGATATGAATGGAATTTTTAACTCTGGAATTACCTTGAAATTTTACAAAAACCAAATTGATTATTTTACTTTTAAGATCTTGTGCCTGTAGCTCAGTCAGAAGAGTGTCTGCAGTGTCTGCCTTGTATAGAGGGAGACCTGTACTCCTGAACTCTAGTACCCCAGGCAGCATCTATTACCCCAACACTCAGGTGATAGGGACAGAGAGATCTAAGTTCAAGGTCATCTTCAGCTACGTGGTAACTCAGAGGCCATCCTTGGGTATGTATCTCAGTCTCAATTTTTTTTCAGTAAAATAGAAAATTACACACCCATTATGGCTATCATTTTGAAGTATTTTACAAATGGAGACAGGACAAACGAGAACACAGAAAAATTGAAAACTCTAGAAGTTTTTAAACAAAGAAGGACTGAGGGAGTAGTGACGTGTTAAATGTAGTCAGGACTCTGTGCTGGGCTGACCGAGAGCAGCCTTCAACTGTTCCAGGAGACCACCGCCTTCTCAGCCACTGGTCACCTGGAGCTCAGGCCCACACTACAGAAGCTGGAGAATGTGCCAACTGGGGAACAGAGGCATGGGGGTGGGGTGCAGCAGAAATAAAACTTGCAGCAGCAGGCAAATCAGAAGGCAGAGGGGGCCTCCCAGCTGATTCCTCAGCATCCTAGAGATTTCTGTTATTAATGTGGCTTGGGGCTTGGACTGCTGATAATTACTGCTAGCTGGAATAATTAATAAGAATAATTGCTCGGTGTGGAAAGGGAAGCTCTGGGAGCAGGAAGAAACAGGCCAGAGGAGTGCGAGACTCCCTGAGCGCATTGTTACAGACAGGAAGTTCAGCAGCAAGCATCCCGACAATCCGGAACTTGTCTGGATGCCAAGGGAAAAGTTGAGATACTGAGCATGGCCCAGTTCAATGATCTGATCTTGGAAGGCCGTGGAGAAGCAGCCTGCTGTGACTTCAGTAAGGAGCAATTTCCTTTGGAATAATAGATGAGTGTTGCGGCCAATAAAAAACATTATCATGTGTAAGTACTTAAGAAACGGCCTTCAATGTGAAGAAGAAAAGTGTGCAGCTGGAGTAAGGCCAGTGGAGAGGGCAGAAGATAAACTAAAGGGAAGATAGGGAAAGAATGATGCCCAGAGCTGGATGGTGGTGGTGAACGCCTTTAATCCCAGGATTTAGGAGGCAGAGACAGGCAGAACTTTGTGAGTTCAAGGCCAGCCTGGTCTACAGAACTAGTTCCAGGACAGGCTCCAAAGCTACACAGAGAAACCCTGTCTCTGAAAACACAAAAAGAAAAAAGAATGATGCTCAGTTGAGGGTTTAGGAGAGTTTATCCCAGCTTGAAAGAAGAGAAGCATCTGTTGTCAGCCAAGCATTGGTGTAAAATAACCACAATTTTGATGTAATAGGATAAATTTTCCCCACACTATTCAGAGCTGCCAGCACAATGCTCAACATTGAAGCTTTTTTGTATATTACACTTAAATGTGCCCCCAAAGGTGGGACAAGCATACACTTAGAGGAGTTTTGACAAGGGAAGAGACTAGATGGGAAAGCTTCTATGTACACAGCATGTGGAATCTGGCAAGTCTGAACAATGACCCTCAGTGTGAGAGGCCTATGTAAGTGCTGGGTGTTCACTGTGACCCTCTGCGGGAGACCAGGTCCAGGTACCTCATGCAATGTTGCCTTGTGAGATAAGAGAAACCTCACGAGGACTAAGTGATTACTTCTGGTTCCCTTTTACCTGTGAAAAATCACAAAGACCAATTAAACCCAAAATAACAGATTTGTCAAATTATCCCGACCCAGAGTTTGACATTGAGCGTTGTCATTTCATGAAAAATGCCCTTAACCCTCTCTCTGTCCCTGTAACGTAAAGGGTTATAACTGTAAGGCAGACGGAAGAAGGCTACGAAGATAGCCTTGGAGAGCATTTGGTGGTGGCCTGCCCGAGGTTCCACTTCTGGTCACCCGGGATGACATTTTTTCATTGACTTCTTACAAACTTGGGGCACCGGTCAAGCTGAGTGGGTGGCTAGCGTGTTCCGGGGAGAGCGGTAGCACAAGCCGGTTTGGGTTTTATTGTGTTCCTGTGACACCGAAGAATTCCAAAGAGCAGAGAGCTAAACGGACATTGCCTTAAAAACCAAAACTTGTTATTCTTTGTGAATTTCACATCATGCACCCCAATCCCACTCATCTCCGGTCCCTCCATATCCACCCTCTACCCTCACAACCTCTCCCCAAAAGAAAACAAAAAATAAAAATGATTTAAAAAAAGTAAAAGTAAAATGAAAACAAATAAACAAACCATCTCATCATGGAAGCTTAGGTGTATCATCCAGTCTATTATTTCATCCAAACAGCTTTACTTGCAAGTGACCATTGCAATGAGTCACTGGTCTGGTTCGCGGTCTCTGGCTTCTACAGCACCATCATCACTGGATCCTCACTGGGACTCCTCTCAGATAGCCTGTGGTTACTCCAAGTCATGGAGATCCTGCAGTTTTGGTTCTGCAGGACCAGCCTTTTCACATGCTCCAGCAGTTCTTAGATGTGGTAGATGTTGGGGTGAGCCAACTCAAAGCCCTGGCTCTGGGACTGGGTGGTAGCTGAGTTGGTCCACTTGGCTGCTCTCAGGCCAGCACCACCAGGGTCAGCTCTCCCACTTTGCCCAGATGAGGAGTGGGACCAGCTCTCCTCACCCACTCCATCAGTGCCCTGGTGAGGGGCGGCACCAGATCACCTGAGTGCCAGTGCCACAAGTGGTAGGGCCGATTCTCCATCTCTCATGCCCTCAGCGCTGGCTCTCCTGTACCCACGCCACTATGGCCTGCTGTACCACATTGCCCAGATGAGGTACAAGGCCCACTCTCCTGAGTGCTGCAGCTAGTGAGGAGTGGAGCCCCCTCTCCCATGCTGTTCAGGCAGGGGGTGAGGCCAGCTCTCCCATCTGCCATAGGCAGTGAAGGGTGGGGGCATCTCTACAGTGCCAGCTCTACTGTGCTGCCCAGGTGAGAGGCAGGACCAACTCTCCAGAGCTCCACAGCAGGTAAGGAGCGGGGCCAGCTCTGCATAGCCTTCTGACATCAACACGGCCCCAAGGAGGAAACCCAGACCAGGGACATACCCGTGACCTTTGGTGGGAACATACGTCATACACATTGACCAGACTGCTGCTGCTACAGGGTGATGGAAGCAAATGTGGCCTTCTTAGAGGCAGCATGGGCCAGAGCATCTCTACGGCCTCTGGCTACTCCCATCAGGCTGCTGTTTACCACCCTCCCAGCTCCAGTTCTGCTCTCTTCATAGCGCAGAAACTGCTCTGCTTCTCTCTCTACCATCTCTCCAGCACGCACTTGCTCATCATAGTGACACCCACCCTGCCCACAGCCACATGGCTGCAGGCAGAGACTCTCCTGCGTCTCTCACACATGAGCCATCCTGCGTGTACCCTTACCCTTGCATGTGGTCTTATGGCTGTATGTAAGCCAAGGGAAGGGTGGGACTTAGCAATGTCACTCAGTTTGTGTTCAGCTCTAAACGGTCTCAGGGTTAGCAGAATCCAAAGGCAGCCCTAGGTATACCTCAGAGTTTGAGGAGCTCCTATAAGCTAAAACTGTAATAGGAGTTAGGGTCTAACTCAGTGGTAGTGACGGCCATGATGTTCTGAATTGAATTTGCTTTGCCACCAAAACCACAAATCAAATCAATCACTCCGTCTTTCTCAGCTTTAGCATTTGGTGGCTGACAGAGGCAGAGTAAGTTTTTGACATGCAGAGTTGAACTGGAGGATGTCTACCTGTGAGGACTTAGGAAGCAGGCAGTGGTAGGAAGGTCAGAATCCAAGTTTGGAGTTCCTATGACTAGTCCTTGAGGTGAAGAGAAGAATGTTTGTAGTGCCCTTGCCATCCTGTCTAGTTGCACAATGCCCAGAACGGTCGACTAAATGCTTCCATCTATGCAGAAAGAAGGAATGCCTGATAGCAAGACACAGCAGCGAGTTCCAGGGCTTTGCAGTCAAACACATGGCACCGAATCCAGGATTCCCAACTCACAAGAGCGACTTTGGACAAAACCTTAACCTCCATACGATGTTGGCAGTGACACTCAGATGACAAATCGGTATTGGGACGAAGGCGGGATATGCAATGTGCCCAGCGCATAGCCTGACGCACAGGGGTGTTACGTTAGGTACAAATTCCTTTGTTGTTTCTTTTTTTAAAAAGACATTTCCCCATCACTCATCCTGGCATATCTATGCGTAATTAAATAATATGTAGTTATAATGGGTCTGAGGATGATCTCTGGTTGTATCACCTTATAAAGTATGGCGTCATTTCTCTTTTCTGGTTACAGTAGTGTCTACTCTTGTTTCAGCAGTGTGGTATCTGGGCCCATCCAAGAAATATTTAGTGAGTATCTCTAAGGAGTTAAGACTGGTGTCTGAGTCCATCACAACCCTTGTCTTTATCATCTTCAGGTACCAAAACTAAAGCTATGTTGGGGAGTAATATATGGATGTCAGATCCCTGGCCCCACACTTGCCAATGGTGGTTTCCATGATGTGGCAGGAGGACTAAGACTCATAGAGACAGTGGTTGGAACAGGAGATGACCATGAGTGGGGCGAGTTAGGATATGCAGTCCATGAGTAAAATTGGTTTAAGTAGCTTTTTTAAGTGTTAAGTCATTTAGCCTTTATAAAAAGTATAGAAATTGGAACTCATCCTCATTTTTCTTTGGAGATGATGAAGCTCAAGGACGATGTGACCATGCCTAGTCTAGATGATAATGCTAGTGAGCAGCAGAGTCAGCTCAAGTCTTTGCTCTTGAATCATAGCCCTCTCTCCTTCCACCCTTTCGTGCTCGTGTACAAAGCAGGACAGATGAACTGCATGGTCCCCTCCACCTGTGAATCAATCCGTTCTGACTCTCTTTAGTGAATCGCCTCTGCTTCAAGATGCGTGCATTTAGTGTTGGCTTTCTCTTAATTTAATCTCAACTAGAATATGAGATTGAGATCCAAGGGTGCTGTTGAATCTGTTTTAGAGTATCACGGAGATGAACCAGGCATTATCTTTGCTAAGACTCTGATCTAAGTAGTTGTCTCATCTTACTTCTCAGTGAAGAGCCCCAGGATGACTTCATTAAGCTTTTGATGTCTCAAGAGACCAGATGGAACCAAAAGGAAACCTTTGTTACTTTGCAAAGAGTCTTTTATTTAGCTGGGTCTGAGTCCAAGATGAACTCAAGCATTGTGCTGGCAGCACCCAGTCCTTTGAGACTAGCAGAGGAGGGGACTGTGAGCTTCCTGGATGCCTTTGGGTACATTCCACCCCCCGAGTGGAATTGCAGGCAATCTGAAGTCCCAGGGGAACTAGTTCCCAAATATAAGTTCTTAACTTGTTTACCTTCAGTTTGGAGCCATTCCCTGAGGACCCTGCCATTGGCATTCAGTCTAGCCTCATCCTCTGGTGTGGAGGCTATGCCTTTCCCCAGCTATGCTGAAGGCTGTTTTATTTCCCAAATGCTTCCAAATGGAGCCAAATTGTCCTTGTCCCAAAGGAGCAAACAAAACACTGGCAGGGAACGGAGGCTTTCAAATGTCCTCTCCCCATGTTCCTTAGGGACAAAGCCACATCAGAAGGGACCAGCCCTTTAGCCTTCTCGTCTCTCTACTCAGCTGATTGGCTCAGACCAAATGGGCTTTGCTATTTCCACGGCTGTAGGTCTTTCCTTCTTCATTTCTTTTTTGTTGACCTTGGGAGCCTTCTCCCTTTTTAGAATGAAGTTCAACTTCACAGAACCAGAGTGAGCATGGTGATATTTTATATTTAGGCTCATAATGTCTGCTTTTCCAACTTTATTACTTTGGTGCCTAGAAAAGTAGGTACGCAGTGAACAAAAGGAGTAAGAAGATAGAACATGTACTAGGGAGAGGAATAAATACTTTTTCTACCCAATGAGATAGATACTGACTTACTTAGTTGCTTAAAAATATCTTCCTTTATTGTCCTGTCCTGTCATCTGGGAATAAAGTTAGTGAGTCTCAGCAATACTTTTAGAAGTTTTTCTTAAAGATTTGAGAAGTTAGCAGCATCATTCCAGGGCGAGGCAGCAGACTAGAGTGAGAAATGGTCTGAGTGTGTAGTTACAGTTTTCTCTTTATGACTCCACTATCCACAGAGCAAAGGAGAAATCCTGTTACCCTTTAGTATCTTAATTTTTCTGTCTTTATAAAGGAAGTTCAGATGACCTTTGGTCAAATGTGTGGGTATGCTAAAAGATAGAAGGGCAAGCCAAGCTAGCTAGAAGTAGCTTCAGTAAATAATGGTAAGTCCAAAGCTAAATGGTTCTGGTTTCATTTCTGCTCCTGCGATAAAACATCCCAACAGAAAAGCATTTTAGGGGAGAAAGAGTTTGCTTTCCCTCACTAGTCTCAGTCAGAGTTCATCACTTCAGGAAGAACCAGACGTTCCTAGTCAAGTCCTATCTACAGTCAAGACAGAGATAAATACATTCATGAAGGCTTACTTGCTTGCTCACTTCCTCTTTCTTTTACAGTTCAGGACTCAAACCCAGGAAATGGTGTCCCCATACTGGCCTGAGTCATCCCATATCAATTGTCATCATCAGAAGACAGCCCCTAACAGACATGCTCATAGGCCAACCCAATCTAGACAGTTTCTCACTGTGACTTCTTTTAGGCAATTCTAGGTTGTATCAAGTGACAATTAGTTGGTTCACAGATGGGCCCAGGGATAGTTGGTTCAACTACAGCTTCAGAGAATAAGATTTTCTCCTCTTTCCTTATTTTCTTCTTCATTATGTATGCTTTCTTCAATGGCCCCTAGACTGTCATGGGAACCACATGAAGGTGACAACCATCTAGAAGAAAATACAAAGAGTCTCCTGTCTTATATGCCACCTTGAGAAAACCAACAGACATTCCTCATGTCTAACTCGAGAGAATTGCATTGTAATTTACTTTTTGTAGATCCCAAACAACTTAAACAACTTAGTGCCTTGGTTGGGGAAGGGTGTTCAGCCTTCTTTCCAATAAAGGTAAAAATGCTGCAGAGGTCAATGACACAGGTTTGTAGGCAAGGAGAAGTAGAGACTAATGGCTGCCTGGGAGGTCAATGACCCAATTCCATGTGGTCAGAGGGAATAAGAAAAATGACGAGGGAAGTTGAACAACAGCATAGAAGGGTAAGTGACAATGGAATGAGCAAACCCATGTGAGAAGTCCCTGGAAGGCAGGGTTGTCACATGCCACCAAGGTAAATCAAAGCAATTGGTGATCTTCACTGTTAACCTCAGGTTCAGTGTTCCAGCTGCTTCTAACTGGTCTCCTTAGGATCATGTCAGTTGTTCTGCCTTCTGCACAAGGGCTGGAGAGGAACTTCCAGGCCATCCAAGTGAGTTAGACCTGCCCCCTCTCCTCCCCTCCCCTCTCTTTTCCTATCTTCCCC
This sequence comes from Ondatra zibethicus, assembly GCA_004026605.1. Taxonomy (NCBI): domain Eukaryota; kingdom Metazoa; phylum Chordata; class Mammalia; order Rodentia; family Cricetidae; genus Ondatra; species Ondatra zibethicus. Next base: position 38,419 of record PVIU01003638.1, read on the forward strand.
TTCTCTCCTCTCCCCTTCTCTTTCCTCCCCTATCATCTTTTTCTCTTCCCTTCTCTCTCTTCTCCCCTCTCCTTTCTTCTGCTCCTTGCCCTCTGTCTCCCTTTGCCCACTCTTCTTCCTTTCCATCCCCACCTTCTTTTTCTTAGACCAGGTCTTGCAATACAGAGCCCAGCTTGGCATTAAACTTTCAATCCTTTGCCTCCCTCCCAAGTGGAAGGATTAGAGCTGGCTTTTGTATTTCTCTAATCAGTTAGATTTGCGTTAGATGCCATCATTGCTACCTCCCTTTCTCAAATCTAAAGTAGATCTACATTTGATATATCGAGAATATTAATACCAAGTTTTGGGAAAAGAAGGCTGCCAATTTTCTTCTCTCCCTCCCTCCCTTCCTTTCTTTCTTCCTCCCTCCTTTCTTCCTTATTTTTTTTCTTTGACAAATTATGGAAGCTGCTGTGACCAACCTTCTGCTAGGCACATAGACACAGCAGGGGCCAAGGAAGACATTTCCTGCATTTGCATATTAAATAAGAAACCTCCAGGGACAAAGAGAGATCAGAAAACAGTTTAAAAGAAGAATGATTTCCTATGGAAGGAAGAACTCATAGGCAAACTTGCGCTACAGAGTTCACAAAGAAAATAAAGATAAAATAAATAAAAAAGATACAGAAAAGAGAAAAAAATTATATAAAACCAGTAAGATGTCAAAAATACAGTTATGTGGGAAAAATGGTACCACTAAATATGTGAAAGGAAGAATGTAAGAAGAAACATGGTAAGATAGTGCCGGGAAGAAAATGCCTGTACCATGGCTGGCTTGTTGGTTGAGTGCTAGCCTAGCACAACAAGGTCCTGCCTCCTCCCCTTAGCACAGAGAAGAGGAGAGGGGAGCAGAGAGGGGAAAGGAGGGTGAAAACAGGAGATAGGAGAAAAGCTTAGCAGTTCCCTTCCAGAAAGCATGTCAGTGCGAGCCTCTCCCCTCTGCCATGGCGCGCCTGGGTCACTCAGCTGGAAGGTGAGCCCTTGATGGAGTGCTAAGAGCAGAGGGAGCAAGCACTTCACTCTGGCCCAGTGGCTCTTCTGGGAGCTTCGGGTCACACACAGTTAAGACAGGGAGAAGGAATGCAGGAAGCATTCTAATGAGAATTCAATTAATTCGAGGAATCTCAGAAACCAGGTGTGAACTCTGCCGGATATTAAAAGATCCCTAAGAGGAGTTTTGTAGCACATCAGATCAATTTTCGAGGAGCTGACAAACTGGCAACGGCCCTGGAATATCCTGGGCCTTTCCTCAACTAAACCAAATTGTTTAAATCCTTTATTCTGGGAACCAGTGGGACTGCAGAGCTCTGATTAGGCGGAGGGAGTGCGGTGCTCACACAGCCACCAGCTCCCGGTACGTGGGTATGTGTCCCCCTAACCCCAGGAAGCTGGACAAACACCTGTCACCCTTGGAGGAGGTAATTCCAGCTGGTGGCAGGGCTCAGCATCAGAGCAGCTTCCTGTAGGTGTTGGTCTGGGATGGCAAAATGACACATGACAGTCCGATGCTGGGGCTGGGAGCAGCAGGGGCTTAATACCCAGGAGGCATAGGCTGAAAACACCAGAAGAACAATGTCCGCAGAAGAGAAGTGCTGAGTGAGGACCCCGCAGGGGCCACTCGGAGGCCTTTAAGGATTTTATGTCCGCATGATTAGCCAAGATGAAGGGGCCAGCTGCAAACTTTAATTTCCTGACGACACAAAGGAACCATGAACAATATATAGATAGGATTTGAATTTGTAATAAGCAGTAGCTTAATCCATGGCACAGGATAGTCTGAGTAGACAAAAAAAGAAAAAAGAAAAAAGCCCTCGTGAGGGAAGTCCTTACAGTCCATTCAGACACTCTCTTTCGCTGGGACATACACTAGATTAGCTGCGGGAAAGATTGGGTGCATTGGCTGGAGGACCCTGACTTCCTTGCAGATCCACTTCTCCAAAGCAAGAAGACAAGCAGCATTTGTATAACAGCCTTCGATGTATCTGGCTAGGAGAAGGTTCTGGAAGAAAGGATGAGTGTGTTTTTCCATTGAGAATATTTTGCCAGACGCCGACCTCTGTCACTGAACTCTTAATCTTGAGTAAAGGAGATATTTTTTTTAAACCGATGCTTTCTTCAGTTGTAACAGATAAAAATAAAGAGGTGGGATTTTGCTGTTGTTTGGTTTTTCAGTTGGGGTTGGAATTAAATTAGCCCTTGGAAAAATTAAGTTCAACTTTCATCTTTTTTTTCTTTCTCTTTTCTTTACTAATCATCTTGAAATGCTAAGGTGAGTAATTAGAAAAATAAGTTTAGGTCAACAGAAAGTGGCTTTAAGGGCAGGGAAAGCCAAGGACAAAAGGAGCCAGATGTTTGACAGAGTCTGAGAGTCTGAGAAAGGGGAAAGAGGCTATTCAACTCTTCTCAGAATAGCAGCCTTCTGTCTCCACAACTTGGAGAGACCCCTGTGGCACCAGCTTCCCTCTAAGCCTTAAAATGAGAACTTCGCACGTGCACAAGTATTGTGCATCTGACATGTTAATCTTATTAATTATGGAAAGCCCCACTGGGGACTTTACCTACATTATCTTACTCAATCTGTATGGCAAGCCTGCCAATGGCTTTATCAACCCCATTTTTCAGGTGACTTGGTTTGGACTATGAAAACTTATTGCATTTGTCCGTGGACAGTCCTGTTCTTCAGTGTTCTTGTTAAACTTGGTGCTCAGGATCTCTGACTCCAGAGTCATGCCACACAGAATGACAAGGACACTTGGATCTGTAGAATGACTGACTGCCATCCAATCTCACTCAAAACAGTCATGAAGAATAAAAAAAAAATCCTTCAAAAACTGTGTGTGTGCGTGTATGCTTTAGAGAACTGCTGTGTGTGCTGAAGTGCATGTGTGAAGGTCAGAGGACAGCTATGTGGAGTTGGTTCTTGCCTTCCACCTTTCTGTAGGCTCCTGGGATTGAACTTGGGTCATCAGGCTCACGCATCAAGTCCTTTACCCACTGAGACATCTTGCCGGCCCAAGATGCAGTTTTTCAACCTATACTTTTTGACAGTGGTGACAGAATCCAGTCAACAGTGTGGCTTCGGGGCAGGAAAGTAAAAAGGTGCTTCTTTCACAGAAAAGAATTCAGTTTTTTACTTATTTTGTTGTTTGTACTTTTTTAGTTCTTTTGAAAATGAAATCAAACAGAATGGTGGAGAGAACTATGCCCAAATTCCCTAAATGATTGTTTATAAATGTTTGTTTACATTTAAAGGAGAATATGCTATAGAGATTTGTATTGGTATGGATCTTGGTATACTGATACAAATTTAAGGTCAATTTTGTTATATGTGTATTTCTGCTCTTGCTTAAGGTATTATGTTTGTGAAGCTCATTTAAAAATGTAATGTATAATTAAGAAACAGGTTAGTGGTGTGGGACAATTCTGTATTCTGTCAGTTAGATTTTAAATAAACGCTGATTGGCCAGTAGCCAGGCAGGAAGTATAGGTGGGACAATCAGACAGGAAGTAGAGGTGGGGCAATGAGAACAGGAGTATTCTGGGAAGAAGGAAGCTCTTTCCTCCGTAGTCCTGTCCAGACAAGGAAGAAGCAAGATATGACCTGCCCCACTGAAAAAGGTACCAAGCCATGTGGCTAACATACACTAAAATAATGGACTAATATAAGGTATAAGAGTTAATAAGAAGCCTGAGCTAATGGGCCAATCAGTTTATAACTTATATAGACCTTTGTGTGATTCTCTTTGAGACACAACGACTGTGGGAACTGGGCAGGACAGAAACCACCGTCAACAGGCTAGGAGATAGTAATCTATAATAGTCAAGCTTGTAGTCATGTTTGTTAGGTTTTCTAGAAGTACAGAGCTATATTTCTGATGGATAATTATTCTTCAAACCTCTCAAAGATTAACAGAATATGGCATTTAAAACGTCTTAACAACTTAGGACTTTTCATGACAATGAGACACCTCTCCTCCTGGCAGCACCAATTACTTCAAGAGGATAACGGGCATCGAAGAGGCTCCTTATGGAGTTTGTTAGCCATTTGGGCAAGAAACTACTCTTGCTCAAACTGCTTGATATTATGCTGTATGAGCTGGACATGTAGGACCCACAGAAAAATAACTGCTGAACTTGCCTTTGGGGTTCCTGCTTCATGAAAGAGTCTGCCAGACACAGAAGAAAGAGACTGACAAACTGCCAATATAGGTGGAACTGTCTTTGAAATTTCCTGCTTCATGGAAAAGTCTTCAGGATACTATAGGCCTGTAGGCTGAAGAGGGGTGCCCCAGTGTTACAGAAGAACTTTGGATGACTGTCCAGGCAGTGAGATATCTCTGTCAATTTCAGAGTTTTGGAAGTTGCTTACAATGTACTTCCTGTTTACTTATGTAATATTATGTCTTTCTGGAGTCTTTGATGGAGTTGAAGAAAGATAGTTAAAATTATAAAAGATAGATATAAAATCTTAGACTCACAAAGATAGGATAGATGATAGAGTATTTTCCTTAATTTGCTGAATGTAAATGGACTAAATATTGTAATTATAGTTCTTTCTTGATAACTATTTTGTTGTATGTAATCTTGCTATGTTAAAGCTAAAACTTTCCTTTTCAATTAGACAGAAAAGGGGAAATGGTATGGGAAGTCCTTTTGTATATGTGTCGTTTTTATTGGTTAATGAATAAAACTATTTTTGCCAATGGCTTAGCAGAATCAAGCTAGATGGGAAAGCTAAACTGAATGCTGGGAGAAAGAAGGTGGGGTCAGTGGGAAGCCATGTAGCCACCAGAGGAGACAGATGCTGGAACTTTGCCTGGTAAGCCACAGCCATGCGGTAATACACAGATGAATAGAAATGGGTTAATTTAAAGTATAAGAGCTAGCTAGCAATATGCTTAAGCCATTGGCCAAGCAGTGTTTTAAATAATATAATTTCTGTGATATTATTTTGGCTCTTGGCAGCCAGGAACAAATGAGAGGCCTCCACCAACAGGGAACTATGTGTTTGTTTGATTAGACCCTCCTTCAGTGTGTTCTTGTCAATCAGTGTTAACAAACCATGGTCAAGTTTAAGTGTTCAGAAACTTGATCCTCGTGTTCTTCTCTTTCAACATTGTAAGCTGCTTCAGGCTGAAGTTGGTTGGCTGGAGGCTTGCCAACTGCTAGGCCTGGATGGTGGCTGTCTGAACACAGCTGCTAGAACAACTGGGTTCTGTCCCTTGGAAATGTGTCACCACCCAACTGTCTCAGCAGTAACAGGAATGGGTGAGGGAAGAGAAACCAGAGGTCATGTGATCTGCTGCTGAAGGCTGGTGCCTCTGCTTTCTCTGTGTGGGTTTGGCTTCTCACTTGTTTTCCATTCTCTGTTTGTCCCCCAAACTCTGTGTAAAGGCAGAATGTTGTATCATCTACTGGGAAGATACTACGTCAGCAATAGGTCTCGGAATATTTCTGATCCATAATATTCTGGAATGTTGCCTGTGGAGGTTTGCCACAGACTGGGCCAGAGCTGAAGCCCTCATCCATACTTCCTGTCTAGGACAACTGAGCTAATTAATGCGACCAAAGAACAGTGGAGCTGCCTGTGGGAGCCAAGAGGTGTCGGGGGGCCAGGTCTAGCAGCTCTTGGCACATGTTGCTACAGCTTAAATTACGGTTTTGAGGATTTAGTTTTACTTTGGTCCTCAGTGCCAAGCAGCCAATTTGGGGGCTAATGCATGACAAAGTCTTCCCATCTGTGACAACCATGTCTCCATCTTATTGGAACCATAGGGTCTTGGGGAGGGAGAGGAATTTGTTCACAACCCCTGTAAAGCATGGGCTGAAGGGGCTGGGCATGGAAGATTGTATGTGAGTGAGGACCTTGGTCCACAGTTCCGGAAGAGAGTTCAGGAGTCACTCCCAACTCTTGCTCCATCTCTATCTCTGCAGAACCTATTCTTCAGTGAATTTGTGAGATGCTTCCTCGGCCTGAAGATCTACGGGAACTTGTCTTTTTCAACAAGTCTCCCAAGCTAAGTTGCTGTAGATGCAGATGATGTGGTGGAAAAGCTAGCAAAGAGACTTTATGATACTTTGGGTCAACGACATAGCCATGTGTGCATTCTGTTTCGTCATTGAATGACATATCTTATAGAAAGACAGCACAATCAGACATACTCGATTTGCTTCTCTCTCTTTATCTTTTTAAGATTTGCTTTTATTTTAAAATTATGTATGCATTTGTGTGTGGATATGTGCACATGAGCACAAGTACCCTTAAAGTCCAAAAGAGGGTGTCATATCCCCAGAAACTAGAGTGACTCATGGCTATGAGCTACTGCATATGGGTGCTAGGTCCCCAGCAAGAACAGAGTGTATTCTTTACTGCTGAGCCTCAGTCCTGAGGTTTGATCCTCTTGTTTGACCCAAGAACATTGCTTTACTTCCCTAAGACTCAATTTCCAAACTTTCCAAGTTAAGACTGTAAAACATATTGCTTCATAGAATTATTCTTAGGAGTCAGTGCAGTGAAATACTAATCATCTTGACCCATGATAACTTTACTGCAATTTCTCAGTACACTGGTCATAGTTCAGATAATAATATGCTAGGATACACAAGGGACCTGCTCATATAAGGATTCATCAATTTTTTTTATATCTCTCTGCTGAAATATGGTGACTAGATCTATTGATGCATTAGATGTAAAATCACACTTTCCAAACATCAGAATATTTTACTTAATTTTCCCATGCACTTTGATATTCCATCTACCTACCACTTTCAAATCAATGTAATTTACAAAGGGACCAAATCTAGATTCATATACAACAAAGAAATGAATTGACCCCATCCCCAAGCTCTGCAACATGCCACCATGTTGAAATCTACAGGTTGGGGTCATGCTAAGCTCTTAAATATCCTGAGTCATTTGATTAACCTCATACATGCCTGTGCTGTTTGGGATTATAAACCTGGACTCCTCATCTTGCTCTTCCAAATTCAGGAACCTCTTCCAGGCAGGAGTTAGAACTACAAGCCTGCCTATGTGATTTATAATAGTCCTTGGGTAGTCCAAGTCATGAATGTAGAAAGAACACACTAAATGCCAAGGTTTTAAAGACAGCGTCTCACAGAAATGACCATAAATAGCAGCTCAGGAGGCCACTTACATGAAGTTAGGCCCGTTTAGGACTAGGGCCTATTACAAGGTGAGCGCATCACAACTTGATTCAAGTGCAATGAGCAGGAAGTGAGGATGACCAGTCAGTGTGAGAAAGCTAAGTGTAGATCAGATAACCACATTAAGAAGATTAAAATGCCCAGCCAGCTATAAATGCCTGCTAAACTCCTAAAAAGGAGTCTGAAGAGACCCATAAAAATCTTAAGTAAGAAAGTAAGGGGGCCGGAAGCTTTCACCAGATGTTCTGTGATATGAATGGCTATGTTAGTAAATTTTCATCCCAGCAATATGGCTTTGTATTGATCTTTGGCTTTTATTAGTCAGTGCTGCTATGAGATTAAATATTGTCTGCAAGGAAATACAGGCTTCTCCCTCTAGAAGTCTCTTCTTGGAAACCCTGTGTTTGTGATCGCTGAGCGCACCGGGAGTTTATAATGAATTGCACAACAGCGTGGGGGCTCGAGTCTATAAAAAGAGTTATGTAAGGGGTACCCTCGTAGAAAATAACCTCATTTGGGAAGCAAGCATTGTGTGAGGCACCAGGGAGGAAACCTATGGAGAGCTGTCTGAAACAGAAACAGACGTGAGTATTTATGACCAGGAGCACCAATTACAATGTACGATGCTAAACATTTAATCTGTGGTTAGATTTTACTTCAGACCCAAGCTGAAGTCAGCAGAATTAAATCTCCAAGTGGATTCCAGCAGCCTTAAATCCTTCTGATACTGTTAGTAGTGGCAGGATTCCAAACTGCATTCTGTTAATAAGACAGCAAAGTGCAAAGCTCGAGTTATCTCCTTCAAGGAGAAAAACACAGAGGACAGGGAGCTGGTCTGGTAAAATGACATTCCCAGGATTCAGGCCCTTTTCTACCTGACTTCTTTTCAATTTATTCTTTTACTACCAGACCATTCTCTTTGAAAAATAGCAGGAGATGAGGGAAAAGGAAAAGAAAAAGAAATCACTCCCCATTAAAGACTATGAATTGTACCTTTGGAAAAACAATTCCTGGGACAGTTTTCTGATTTTTCACAGGTCAGAGGAGTTGAAGGTCTTACCAATCAGCCTGAAACATATACTATCACGTCTCCTTGGGCTAGCAGAAAGAATTCAGCAGATGTTACCTTTCTTTCTCACTTAACATAACTTCTGGTTTGCCTGCAGCTGAAGGAAATTCATGATGTGCTCCCTGGGCTGTTTATTCAAGTCCCCAAGGCAACTCCATTAGCTTCCTCAGGAGCAGCCTCCTAAGCTTATCCAACTGTGAGAGGAAGAGAAGAAAGGAAGGAAACAGGAGGGAGGTGAGAGGGAGAGGGGAAGACAGCACAGGCTTACAACACCTTTCAGATACACAGCACGAGGGGAAGAGCCAGGCTAAAATTGCATTTGTGCACATGTGTGACCACCCACTGCACTCCAACCCCTGCTGGGTACCACTGGGCCAGTTTTGTGATGAGTTTAAACTTAACTCATCACTAACTTGGCTTTTAAGAGTTTGGCCAAGCTTCTTTTTGATGAATCAATATGTAACACTATTGGCAATTTCATATTCATATTCAGTTTTTTGACCTGTCCAAGAGTTGAGTTAGATCATGGTTGATATTCCCTTGATATATATTATATAAGAAAATATAAAAGTTTGAGCTGTAGAAATCCACTAAGCACATGAAATTATAGATTTATACTTTATGCTAGATTTCTTATAGAGAATGTATGTATCTGGAATATATTGGAAACATGTGGAATAGCTATATAAAACTCATATATTTATATATATATGTATTTGTGTATGATATCACACACCCTGATATTTTAAACAGAAACTCATATAATTTCATCATATAGATTATGACATAATTTTTAGTTGAGTCTATCATCAGAAGATAAAAATCTCTAAATCACTTTTCTTGGACTAAATACGATATACAACTTATTTTAATACTCTCCTAGAATAAATACTTAAAATCTGAAAGCAAGGCCCTTTTATTCTGCTCTAGCCTTGCTGCAGGCTACACCGACCCGTTCACGCATGTTCTGATGTCGCGTTCCAAGGCTTCAACGCTGCAACTGTCACCGTTATTCTACTGTCAGCCTCACAAGAGTCTGGGCTACCATGCCTTTTTCAGTTCTTCACAAAACCATTTGAATTCAGGGACAGTTGAAGAGGAGCCATCAGACCACAGATCACAGGTAACTTGGGCAAACTTTCATGTTTGTTCATGGTGTACGATTCTTACAGTCTGTTCCAGGTGCTTGCAGTATGAGAGGTTGCTGCTTTGTGAGTCTGTGCTAGGTGTTCAAGTTAGTGATTGCTCATGGTTTCCATGGTTACTCTATTACTGTATGAAACAGACAACTCCAGGTCTCTCCTTCCCCCCTTTACTTTTGAGGCTTTTATTAGTTGTTTTTCTAATCGCTGTGACAAATACCTGAGAAAAGCAATTTAAGGAAGGAGGGGCTCATTTTGGCACCCAGTATGAGAGCATTATGTTGGGGAAGTGAGGTGCCCAGGGTCTCAGCTCTCGCTCCAGCATAAGACATGGCTCACTTGTGCCAGCAGTCAGCAGCAAAGACGTATGCGCTGTTCATCTTGCTTTCTCTTTTCCGTCTTTGCATTTAGTCAAAGGCCCAGCCCATTGGAAGATGCCACTCACACTTAGAGTGGGCACTGGCATTCAGGCACACATGGCACCCTTGGAGACCTGGCAGAGTGCATCATCCCTGTTCATGCCCAGTATGCAGGCAGTGCCTTGGCCTGCTGTGTGGTCTCTGTGCACATGCCTCTTTAAAAGGCAGAACCCCGTTTTCACTCTTTTCTTCCTCTTCTTCTTGTCTCTCTTCCCTTCTTCCCAGCCCACCTCTCTCTCTCCCTCCCTCTGTCCTTCCCTCCCTCCCTCCCTCCCTTTCTCTCTCTCTCTTTCTCTCTCTCTCTCCCCCCCCCCGTGAGACTGAGACTGCTCTAAGCCTTCTTTCTCTCCCCTCTCTCCCTCCCTTCCCCCAATAAAAATTCTACACACCAGCTCTGTTGCATGATGACGTCTCTCTCCCACCATTTTTTAAAATTATAACAGTGTGGGACACCTGGACCGTGTAACCTTTAACAATGTCACTTTTCCACTAATGGATGCTGGGCCCCTCCATCAACATCGTCAAAATTGGTAAGCCACTCCTTCTCTGGCCATGCCCCACTAGTGAGGCCTCTCAGACCCAAGCATCCTTTGGACTTAGGCCCTCGGCCCCTGCTCTTCGAATGACAACTCACCGGTGGCTGTGTCTTTCTCCTCTCTCGGACCCAAGTGCCCTTCGGGCTTTGTCCCTCAGCGCCTGCTCTGTCTGAAGAATCACTGAGCAGCTTGGGCCTTATTTCTCTACCTCGCTCGTGGGATCTGCGTCTTCCACTGTAAACTCCTCGGCCTTTGCAGCCAGATCCGGCCCAGACACCCTTAGAAATCAAGTCAAACGAGCGCTTCCCGAACAGCTATCCGGTCCACTTTCCAAACTTCCTCTTATCTTCTTCTTCACATCTGCTCCTCCGCTCTGCTGGTCTACTCAGCTCCGGTATGGTGCTGCTGTAGGTCGTAGGTTTGATCCTGTGCTTTCCCCTGCAGGAAAGGAAGGAAAGAAGGAAGGAAGGACAAAAGGAAGGAAGGAAGGAAGGAAGGAAGGAAGGAAGGAAGGAAGGAAGGAAGGAAGGAAGGAAAGAAGGAAGGAAAGAAGGAAGGAAGGAAAGAAAGCCCCTTCCAAAGTCTCCACGTACTGCTCGTTCAGGATCTCTTTCCATCTTTCGATTTTGGGCAGCGTGCACTGCTACCTTTTTTTTTCGGTTTACCTCCAACAACTCCTCTTCTGAGTTTTGGGCAGCAACCTGCCCTGACTTGATGGGAGCTGCGTCATGGCCAGGATGTGTATTTTATTCCTGTGCCACTTTATACTGTAAACTCTTGTTTAAGGATTTTTAAGTTAGTCATCCGACTCAGTTTCCTGGGAAGATTTTTGTTTCTGTTAACAAGATTTTGTTCCCGTCTGTTTCTTATGTAGGGATGAAAATGTGTGAATGGTGGGGCCACACATGTGTTTCTAACTGGTTTTGAATCCTAAATTTTACATGTCCTGTATGTGTTTCTTCCTAATTGGGTATGGTTTAATATCTGTAAGGCTTCTGACTTCAGATTGAAACTGCTCTGGAAAACACTATGTGGTCTGTCAGTATCTTACAAAATGTGGGGAGGTACCATTTTGGCTAAGGTCAGAGACAGAGGTCAGATGACTTCACTTCCATCTTTAGTAAGAGTGATCACATGGACAGCCACCATTTTGGCTGAGGTTAAAAGAGGTACTTCACCACCATTTTTAGTAAGGGTGACTATGTGGATATCTGCCATTTTGGTTGAGGTTAAAAGAGATACCTTACTGCCATCTTTAGCAAGGGTGACCACATGGACTAGTCCCACCAAAGAGACATCAGGTCTCTAATATACTTTGGGTTAGGATAGATTTCTAAATGATAATTCCTGTCCTGTCCTAAAAACAAGGTTTATAAAAGATAGGATTTAAAACAATGCTGGTTTACTGAGATCTTAAAGTTGCACCTCTGTATTCATGTACAGGGATGAATCTGGCTGGCATCCATCTTTTACTAAGGTTAAAGAGTAAACTTCTTAGTCTTAATGAGCTCTGGTCTTGGTATCTCCTTCTAGACAACAAGTCTCAAATATTTTGGATTGGTATGAACTTTTGTAAAATATATGGTTAGATTTATTACAACATACTGTATATCTACTCTGAAATATACTCTATATGGTGATAAAGATTTAAGGTTATGAAGATCTATTCAGATTAACAAAACTACATTATAGATTTGTCTTTGCCAAGTGTTTAACACAAAGCTAGAGAATTTAAATAAGTGACAACATGTGTTTGATAAATAAGGTATTTGATCAATAAGATATATATTCTATAATGAAATGACTGTTCCCCAGAGATGGTCCTTTTCCCAGAGCTGGGCATTTGGGGAGAGGTCCCCATGGCCTGTCAAAGACAAGTGCTAGCCTCTGTGTTCCCTCAGTCCCTGCTCATGGGCCACCACCCTATCTCACAAGCCCCCTTTTCTTCTGTTCCCATTTGGCCTTGGGGATCTGTTCCTTGTCACTTTTCCTTGCCTTCTCAGGAGACAGTCTTAGTCTGGTACAAACTTGGTTCTGCTTTCGACAGATCAGGATTATGTTCTGTGTCTCAGGATCACAGCTAAACACCAGAGATGGAAATATTCCTATTTGATGATACTGAATAAAGGCTCTCCTTATCTAAGGTCTATTCAGGCTAACAAATACCAATTGAAGAATATATCCAGATTTAGCTTGTATATGGTCTCAAAGTTTGCCTATTGTGATATACCTAATAGACAGAAAGTCCACAAATGCTCAGAGATCTGCATAATATGGTGTTTAAAATGTTTAATTAAATAGCTTTTCATAACAGAGAGACATATCAGCTCCTGGCAAGGCCCCGTTTCCCCCCATGAAGATGGGTGGGCGCACAGAACTTCAGCCTGTAGCTTGCTTCAGAAGTGGCAACCCTAGACACTGAGACAAAACTGCCTCTCACCTCGACGACTGCCAAGACTCGCTTCAGACTGTGGATAAAACAGGACACTGGGGAATCGACTGCTTCGAGTTGCCTAGACAAAGGTAGGCTGGTTATCCCATAAGTCAAAGAATTCTTTTGGATTATCTGGGGCCTGGAAACCCTAGGCCTGTAGGCTGAAGATAGAAGCCCCAAAGTTACAGAGGGACCGTCATCAAAGATTGAGAACATGGAATGCCCTGGGGTAGCTGTCTCATTAGCCAGCACGTAAGTTTCTGCTATTTTCAATCACTAACTCAGGTAAAATTTATCCTTCTCAGAACTCTGGCTCCCTTACCAGCGGCAACCAAAGTTTCAGCTGCCTTTTCAGTTCTCTGTGTAAAATTCAAGTCACAGGCCTTACTTTCTAAGAGCTGTTACTAAGTCTGGGCACAGTTCACTTTGCTACCAGACTCAAGAAAAGAGAGACTCACAAAACGTATTTCAATGTAACTTTTACCATTCCTTTATTTAAAGGAACTTCCTTTGCAGTGACTACTTTCAGTGGTCAGCCACCTGTATCTCCTCGTGAATTAGACAGAAAGAAGGTGTTTTAAAGTGTAAAGTTTATGTGAAGATGCTGTGGGATAATGCTTTTGTACACTGTAAATATTTTACTTATATTGGCTTAATAAAACACTTATTGGACAGTGGTCAGGCAGAAAATACAAGTGGGGCAACCAGACTAGGAGAATTCTGGGAAGAGGAAAGGCAGAGATGCAATGACAAAGCCAGACACAGAGGAAAAAGAGATGAGAATGCCTTACTGAAAAAAATGTACCAAGCTACATAAGAATTATGGGTTATTTAAGTTGTAAGAGCTAGTTAGTAATAAGCATGAGCTAATAGGTCAGATAGTTTATAATTAATATAAGCCTCTGTGTGTTTATTTGGGTCTGAAGAGCTGCAGGACCAGGCAGGACAGAAGTTTCCATCTATGTGTAGATATGAAAGCTTAAGATGTGAGGATCTAAGAATGTTTCAGGGTCTAAGAAAGTGATGTAAGGTATGTAAATGCAAGTTATGAAGGTCTGAGGATGAAAAGGTTTAAGTGCTAATAGAGAGAAAGTGATTTGAGATGTTTTAAGACTCCAAAATTTAACATTAATTGATGCAATCCTGATAAGCTATTATTGGCAGAGTACTACCAGTATGTGAGTATACCACCCTTTCTGTAACGTGCATTTAGGTACAGATTACAAACAGTGGGAATGTTAATATGTCTAAAACTTACACCTTTTTGTAAACTCAAAAACCTCTTGTGAGCTCCAGGGAGTCAACTTGGATCCACCTGGAACAAGTCAGATGCACTATCGGATGCCCTCCAGGTAAGAACCTGGAACAGGTCAGATGCACTATCGGATGCCCTCCAGGTAAGAACTAGCAATCAGTAGCCTAAGCTTCCCACCTTTCCCTGGTCTTGGGACCCATCCCCTCAAGTACAAGGATCTAAGGAAAATATTATATTTCTCTAAGATTAATTTTTTTAAGTTTCCAATATGGTGTTTCTCTGTAGCTTTGCAGCCTGTCCTGGAACTAGCTCTTGTAGAGCAGGTTGGCCTCAAACTCACAGAGATCTGCCTGCCTCTGCCTTCCAAGTGCTGGGATTAAAGGCATTTACCACCACCACTTGGCCCCCAACCTTAATTTTTATCTTCTTCTCTGTCAACATCTTTCCAGGTCCAAGTGGCTCCTGATGGTTCCACAGAGCCTGGACAGTGAAGTGAATCATCCAGCTACCCCAGGCCATGGTCAGCACCCTAACTTTCTCAGGTACCCCAAGATTCCAGTGCCCCCAGTTCATTAGGAAGCAGTCTCGAGAACTCAGCACCCTCATTCCCCTAACCTGCCACCCCTAACTCCTCACTTTTATAATAAACAGAAGGGAGGAATATTGGCATCCAGGCCCACCCCTTGGAGATCTAGCAGAGTGCATCAGTCCAGTGCGCACGCACAATGAGCAGGCAGTACCTTGGCCCTACTGTGTGGTCTCTGTGCACATGTGCTGCACCCCTCCCTTTTAAAGGTGGAACCCCACCTGCTTTCTCTCTCTCCAGCCCCCACCTGTCTCTCTTCTCACGAAGCCACTCTATGCCCCCTTTCTCTCTCTCCTCTCTCCCTCCCTTCCCCCAATAAAACTCCATATGCAAGCTATGCTGCATGATGGCCTCTCTCTCTCTTCCTCTCTCTCTCTCTTTCTCTCTCTCTCCATTTTAAAAATTATAACAGTGGGTCTTTTCTTCTCCATTAAAACTTTTTGGAAAGATGTGAATCCTAAGTTGGTCAAGTTGACAATAATGACAAAACATTGAGGTCCAGCTGCAAACACAAGTACACAAACCAGTCCAAACACTGTTAGGGATGTAAGTTTTGCTCTTCCATCTCACCTCCTGTCCACATCTCATGTGTACCCTGTTATTTCTACAGGCAACTTCGTGCCACATAGTGAGCATCTTCATTATGTTCTTGTCGCTTTGTGTAACCCTTTGGCATACACAGCAGCTTGCCTGTGTCCTGCATAGACTTCTCTTGAGCTAAACTGTCTTCTCTAACAGCAGCCAGGAAGGAAAGCCTCCTCGAAGGAGTGATGGAGAGGATGGTAGTGGCAAAGAGAAGAGTCCTCTTCCAGGGATGTCAGTCATGATCCAAATATTTATCCCCAGGCCTTTTCTATGGTATCTATGGAGAACCAAATTGCCTTCAGGAGAATTTAATGTGTAACATGCATGATAGTCATGCTCCAGGCAGTCCCTACAGATGACACTAGCGAGATGACAGGAATCATGCCATGGAATAGGCACTGCTGCCATCCATAGAATGATAAAGGTGGATGTCATCTCATCTCCGTACATATTTCAAAATGGCAAGAAAATGAAATTTACAGTTAACTCTGGTGCCCCTAACTGTGAAACTCTTTCTGTTGTGGAAGAGATGAAAAACGTACAACCCTCAACCGCATAAATATGCCCCATTTCGATATATAGCTGTCTGTGCTGCTTGTGTTTGCTCACTCTCCTTAGAACCCTTGTGGCTCACACACGGTTCACAGTCTAGACACCAGATCAGGACACCTGAAGTGGCCTCCAGAGACAATAGAGACACTGAGGAAAAGAGCCAGCAGTGGCTTCCTGATGCTTTTGAGATGCCCAAATTATAATCTGTATCGTCCTGCCTGATAAAATGTTATTCTGATTGCAGTTATCCCAGAGACTAACGTGCTCCTCCCTTCTCATCTGTCCAAGAAGGACTTGTTAAAAATCTTGAATTTCCAATTCCTTCTGAAATTTATAACTCAATAATTCTGGGTTATACCCGGGGACCTACGTTTTATTACACTGTGTAGCCCACCCCAGATGGCTCTTGATCAATAAACATGGGCCTGTCGCAAAGAGGAAGGAAAATGAGGTGAGTTATCTTTTATTCATGAGATTTTTATTTGTTTAGGGGATTTGGGGGTCTTTGGGTAATAGGTATAGAAAATTAGGAGCAATACCTGGCCAACTTTTATAGTTGAGGAACGAAACTTCAGGAAACAATGTAATTAAGTCCTACTTAATATGTGAACATACATTTGTTCATTAAGAACACTACACTAGTTGTTAGACACATAAAATATAAACATGGATCCCTGTGTTCAAGAAAAGCAGAGATCAACCCAAAACTGATTGCCACAGCGGCTCAGACAGCAGACCACTCCTCTCCTCTAACTCTCTGTTTCAACAAGGTCAGAAAGGAACACCATGGAGCACCATGATGATTGTCATCCCAGACTGCCCTTAAATATTCCATGTTTTCTGATGAAGCCTGAGGGCCAAGGGCCTGTGCAGCTCCCCAGGGTAACGGACCATAAAGGGATGCCAATGATCTGCCTGGCTTTCCTCTCAACATCACTAAAGGAAACTCAAGTCCAGGCTAAGGGACTTGTGAAGATTATGGTTCATTGACAGCAGCGCTCACACTAATGCAAAGCCTTCCCAGGTGTTGCTACATCTTATGGAGGTTACCCATTTCTTTGTCCTACAGATATCTAGTAAGCCCACATCACGCGAGCCCTGTGCTATGGTCTGAGGATACAAATGAGTAAAATCCTTCTATTTCTATATCTAAAGGATAAAGAGACCAGGGAATAGGGTTCATGAAACCAACTTCATTTGACCTCTTTTCCGTTAGCAAAGCTGCTGTAACTCGCTGCTGTGGGCCTCATTTTGAGACCAGGTCATATCATCTCCAACCTCTTATCTTACTGTCTGGCCAATCGGGATCTTTCAGCCAGATCTCCCACAACAGTGGTATTGACCTGACTATGAAGGGGCAGCAAGTGGTCCAGAGTACTGACTTCATGGTGGATGCTTCCTGTTTGGCTCTAGGGTGGTGCCTAGCTAGCCTTGAGTTATTTTCTAGGTTCCTTTCAGATGACCTTCACCTGGAGCCAGTCTGTGGCCCCAGGCCTCTCCAACCCTCTCCCAGTTCTCACACCTCCAACAGGGATTGTCTGAGATAGAGCTGGATCCCATCTTCCACCTCTGCCTCACTTTTCAATTGTTTGCACTAGCGCCACACCCATTCTCTGTCTCTCCAGATTGTTCCATAGCTCATTTCTCCTTATTTGTCAGTTTACAAATAGAAGATTTTAATTACAATCAGAAGTTTGAAGATCTGGGGATGGGGAGATTACCCAGTCCGTAAAATAAATGGTACATAAATATAAGTTCCTCAGTTTACAGTCTCTAGAACTTGTGTCAAAGACACACGTGCCATGCCTGTAACCCCATGACTGTGAAGTGGGTCAGAGACACACAGATCTCTGGAGCTTATTGGCCAGTCAGTATAGACAAATGGATTAGCTTTAGGTTCAATGAGAAATCCTATCTCAGAAAAAAATAAAAGGCAGAACGTGACTTAGGAAGACATACCCAATGCTATCTCTAGCCTCCACATTCATGCACACACATATGTGTACACACCTACATGAACATACACACACACACGCACATGCATGCATGCACACACACACACAGATACACACACAGCTTGGGGATTTCAGTGGGAACTTATTCCCAATGAATAAATTCTTTCCGTTTGAAGAGAAAACAAGGAGGCAGAATTGACTGAGTCTTCCAACTCAGCCTTTCAGGGACTAACCACTTTCCTTGGTGGCTGCTGCTAGTAATGAGCTTATTCCCTGGTTTTGCTTCTTCACCAAAGCAAATCTGAGCTGGCCAATTGCTTCTCATAGCTATAAACCACAAACGATTCCACAGGAAACGCAGCATCATGAAACACCTCACTTTCTGTCAGAGTAAAGCATCAGTGATGAAGAAAAGCAAGCCCTCCTTGCTGCCTTCAAGGGTGCTAAATTATTTTACCTATGTTTACACATCACTTAGGTTTCAGAAATGCATAAATTTGGTTATCCAGTTAGATAGAATTTTCATTTTAGAACTAGGACTCCATCTCTTATGTCTTCTCAAAGAAATTAATATGCATTTGTCAAACATTGCAGATGCAATGTGACTAACTGAATTTTGTTGTTAAATCTAAATGTCTTCCAGTGAGTTTTCAGGTAACTGTCTTGTGCTTCATTGTAAGCTTTGTGCTATGAGGTTAATCAGGTGTATTTGACATAGAAACGGCAGGCACTCAAGGTTTTTTGAAAACTGATAGAAGAGGAAAATACACAGGAAATTACTATAACATCTGGAAGAGCCTTACATTCTACCCACTTGTGAGGGTTGATTTTCATTGACTTGACTGGATTGGGAAGCACCTAGACCAGTAAGGGATAGTTCTGGATGTGTCTGAGCTGGCATTCCCAGGAAACCCTATGGAGGAAATGTGCACAGCACCATTTGTTAAGCTTGAGGGTCCAGGTGGAATAAAAAGGAAAGAAAGGAGAAAGCTCCAATTTATCAGAGGCACCCCCACTCCTTCCTGGTCACAGTGATGTGAACTGTTCTAATCAGCTGCACTCTCCCTGCCAAGATGGTCTGTGGCCTCTGAAACCATGAACACAATCTTTCCTTCTGTTGAATCGTTTATGGCAGACATTCTATTACAGAGACCACACAGCTAACCTGCCAGCCCCTTTTCCTTCTTAGACATATTCCTGATATTCACCAATATTCCTGGATTTTCTATCTTTGTAAGTAGCTACCTGCCTTTCTCAACTCTTTGAATCCATTGACCTGTGTTGACCATGCAAGCGAAAAGGCTGGGTGATACAGAGGGATGCTAGCCCCTGATAGCTGAAGTATGCCTTACTTTTCTGTTCTGTCTTGTCCTTTCTCATACAGCAGTGATGGAGGAGGCTTCAAGATAAACGAACATAAAGCCCGAATCAGCATATATTGTTTGTCCAGGGTTGCCTTGTGCATCCCTTGGAGTTATAGCATGAGCTAGAAAAACATTTTTTTTGTTGTTGTTAATGCTAGGCCACTGAAGTTTTAGGGTAATTTGTTACCACAGTACAACCTAGCATAGCCTAACCAAAATCTTCACTTTATGCATGGATACACAATTTAACTATTAATATGAGTAATGTGGAAATTAAAAGTACTCAGAATTCAGTATGGCGATGGATTAGGAAGACTTCATAAAGTATGTATAATTTGGTCTTCACCTCATAGTTCATATATGATGAGTACTGGGACGTGGCTGTTATATGGTTGGGTATTCACATGTCAAAGTGGAAAATATCCAAATAAGAAGGAAAAATATAGGGAAGAAAATAGGTACTTATTTACAGCAATAATATTACAGCAATAATAAAGAGCTTATTATATGTGACTTTGGGCACCAAGCATCTGATGTGCACTGTTTCATCAGTTCTTCATGGCTCCTATGGAACTGATCACCACCTCCCAGTCCTAGAGCAGCAGCGACTACCTCCACCTCCACAAAGTAAGCAGATGCCTAGAAGTTTCTCAGAGTCCCTGGCCCTACTTCACTGGTGGCCATCCTACCTTGTTCTTGTTCTCAGGGTAAGAAGTGTCATCTCTTTGTCCGTGCGATGCACTCCCTTCTCTCCTCCAGGATGCCATTGTTCTCAGCCACTCTATCCCTTTGCCGGTGTCCTAGGAAGTCACTTTTCTTTTAAAATGGAGACCCCGTATTGTAAAGCAGGTAAAGGCAAAAGTGCTTCATTCTGATTGTCTTCAAGTCATTAGACATTTTCACCCTTTCTTTGGGTACAAAGTAGGATTTTACTGAACTTCTCCACAAAGGCTCATCATGGCTTCTAAAACTCACTTTCTTCTCTTTTCTTAGTCTTTCTTTCTTTCTTTCTTTCTTTCTTTCTTTCTTTCTTTCTTTCTTTCTTTCTTTCTTTCTTTCCTTCCTTCCTTCCTTCCTTCTTTCTTTCCTTCTTTCTTTCTTTTTTCCTTCCTTCCTTCTTTCTTTCTTTCTTTCTTTCCTTCTTTCTCTCTGTCTCTGTCTCTTTCTGTCTCTCTCCCTCCCTCTCTCTCTCTCTTCCTTGCTTTTCTTCTTTCTGTTCCTCCCCCCCCCCCGGAGCCATACTGGGCATACTCAGCCCAAAGAATCTTTATAAAATTCCATCCCTCAATGTAGTTCAAAGGGCTTCACTCCATTCAGGGCTGAGTGTGAAGGTCTCAGTTGGTCCTGCTCATCCTTCACTGTCTGTGAAGGTGTCCACCCTCCTCTGTGTTACTCTCTGCTTAACACTCACCCAAGTCAAAGATGTTTGGACACTGCAAAAAGCAGCAGACTTTCTCGTCCTCATCCTCTGGTGTTTTTCTCTTCAGCTCACATCCCAGTGTCAGATCCTGTGGTACTGGAGCATGGGTGTGTACTGTTGCCCTGCGGTACTGGAGCATGGGTGTGTACTGTTGCCCTGCGGTACTGGAGCATGGTGTGTACTGTTGCCCTGTGATACTGGAGCATGGGTGTGTACTGTTGCCCTATGGTACTAGAGCATGGGTGTGTACTGTTGCCCTATGGTACTAGAGCATGGGTGTGTACTGTTGCCCTGTGATACTGGAGCATGGGTGTGTACTGTTGCCCTGTGGTACTGGAGCATGCATGTGTACCGTTTCTGTCACATTACATTATGACTATGTATGTGTTCCTCTCCTAGCAGAAGGGGCAGGAACATCAAGGGGGAGACAGTAGTAAGTTTCTCTCTGTATTCTCATGCCTAGAACAGTGATTGACACCAGGTTGTCAGCATTGAATATGAACCAATGATAGATTATATAAAATATAATTAGGAGGAAAAAAAACTTGAAAATCCTCCAAACAATGCATAACACAACACATTATCATTGAAATTTCTGAAAGTCCCCTCTGGCTCACAGTCTTGTAGTTGGGAGATAAACATTCGGCAATTGCATGGCCTTATTTCTTTTTAAGAAAATTTTGTTGTCTCCGTTATAGCTCAGAAGCTGCACCTGACCCACAGGGCTATATAAAGACAGCTTACTCTCCACCCACAGGTGACGTGCAGCTGTGGATGGACTGTCCCATCTGCTTTCTGGACAGACAGAGGACACTAAGTCGGCCAGTGCCCTGGAAGCAAGGCCTGGGGCTGAGGTGCTTCAGTTTAATTGGGAGAGATCGAACTCAAGCCATGTTTTGATTTTTGATCTTTCAGATGTGATAATGCTGTAAATTCTCTCTCTCTCCTTTTTTTTTCATTTTCTCAATCTCATTAACTTCACTCTCGGCTGCTTCATTATTTTCAGAGCTGTCTTCACTGTCACATTTTTTTTCCCTGAACCCACTAATCTGTCAGCTGTTACCATATTTTTAATTATATTTTTCCAATATTTCTTTCCTTGTCATCATTTATTTTTAATTCTCATGCATATATTATTTTTATGATGATGCCCAAGAACGGCTGTGTGGGATCTGCAGGGTGGAGATAGCACACGTCACACTCTGCTTCTCCAGCCACCTACGGCAAACAGGGCTGGACTGTGCCCAGCCTGATGCAGAGAAGGGGTCATGAGGAAGAGCATAGTGGACACATGCTGATGGTCACACGCTCACTGTTGCCTGTTTTTCAGTCATTACTACCCGAGAGTTCCTTGTTCAGATTTATAGGCTTTGTGTTTCAAATTGCTATCCTGGATATCAGGATAGTCCCCAAAGCATTAAGAAGATGTCGATTTAGTGGCAAATGTCCTGAAGGTAATACAACAACAGACACAACCCCGATGAATAGCACGGATTGAGGAAGGTGTACTGGGAGAACGGCAAGGTGGTGATGGAGAAGAAGGCATTTTAGAACATGCTCAACCACCCATGCTCTTTGTGATTAATATGGACCGGTTACTGGGATTCTGTTATACCCCTAAAATATTTGTTCAGAGAGCTTAGGGCTACTGTTCTGATAGAACTCTTGTCTAGCATGTGTAAGGCCCTGGACTCAGTCCCCAGTAGCACTATAGAAAACAAGTATATTCTCTGGCTCCATGCCAATGGAAAGGGAAAATGTGAGACACCAGAAACCACAGGTAACACTCACTGGTTGTGCATGAGTGTCAACACCACACTGGGTATCTGAAGTGCACTGTTTAATCTCAACAAAGCCTATGGAGTGGGCACTTTAGTATTTCTTTTTTTTTATTTTGCACTTCATTACTTTTACAGTGAAAATGAAAAAACAAATAAATAATCGCATAGTAATTAACAGATGATGGACTAGGAGTCGAGGTTAGCATTCTCACCATAAAACCTAGCTTTTAGATGCCACATTGTTATTTATGATGACCAATGTCTAAGTATGGAAATCATTGAAAGAATATTTCTTCTTGTCTCCCTAGATCTTTAGTATAAAAATGCTTTGATCACTATTATACAGATATCTGTTTTATACAGATCCTTATGGGACATAACCACAACAATTTCTATGGCTTTTCACAACGCACATCTATTGAAGAATATCAAGATTTTGCTGGATTGCAGACTCATACATCCAACTGACTTCTTGGCATCACTCTGGAATGACAAGCTGACAATTAACATTTAATACCCACAAAATGAGCAAACCTGAGTGTTTTTCTTATTAATGCCCCATTCCAATTCAATCTGAATGAAATTCTGGTTAGATCCATTGTCAAAATTTATTCAGAATCCAACCTATTCTCCCCATGACACTAGACTCGTCCTATCTTTCTCTCTTGCCAGAATTGCTGCAGCTTCTCCACTTTCAATTTTATCTACCTGTAATTTATTTTCTATTGTGGTCATTATGCTCCTACTGAAATGCAGTGACTTAAGGAAGGAAGGCAAGGTTTAATTTGATGCATAGTTTAAGGAGAAATACTCTGTCACAGCAGGGAAATCATGAAGACAGCATGAAGTGAGTGGGTGCACTGTTTCTGCAGTCAGGAATCACACGAGTGCTGCTGGCATTCAGATGGTTTCCTGTCTTCTTCCTTTTGTGTTCAATCTGGGGCACCAGAGGTGTGTCTCCCAGGTGGCTTCCAGGTGTGTCTCCCAGGTGGCTTCCGATCTAGTTGGTCCAACAATGAAGATTAACCAACTGTCACACCTTGTAGTGGCTTCCAACTTCACCCAGGGTAAAAACATATGCTTTATAGTGCCCTTTAGACTTCATGCTATCAGATTCTATCCTAAAAATGTCTTGAGAGGCCTTTTTCTCCCTCCTCTTCCTCCTCCCTCCCTTCTCCTCCTTCTTCTGTAGTTCTTTCTTTTTTACTCTTTGGGGACATGCCACTCAGCTCCCAAATAAATACACAGAGACTTATTATTATTTATGAATGCCCTGGCTTAGCTTGGCTTATTTCTAGCTAGCTTTTCTAAGTTAAATTATCCCATTTCTCTTTAACTATGTTTTGCCTCTGGGCTTTTTATCTTTCTTTATTCTATAACTCTTTTTATCCTTCTTACTCTGTGACTGGCTTTCTGACTGGTGGCTGGTCCTTGACATCTTCCTCTCCTTCTCCTTTTCTCACTCCTCACCCTCTTCCCTAGATTTCTCCTCCAGTTTATTCCCTCTGTCCACTAGCCCTACCTATTTCTTTCTCCTGCCCAGCTATTGGACATTCAGCTCTTAATTAGACCAATCAGATGTTTTAGGCAGGCAAAGTAACACAGCTTTACAGAGTTAAATAAATGCAACATAAGAGAATGCAACACAACTTTGCATCATTAAACAAATATTTCACAGCATAAACAAATGTAACACATCTTAAACTAATATTCTAAAACATTCCTTCTTCTTCCTCTTCTTTCTCCTTCTTCCTCATCCTCTGTTTTCCTTATTTTTCTTTGTCTATTTCCTCCTCTTCCTTCTCCTCCATCTCCATCTTCCCCTTCTCCTTCTCAACGACCCAATTCTCCCTTCCTCTTATTTCTCCTCATTCTCTTTCCCCTTCTTCTCTTCCCCTTCTCTTTTTATATCTTCTTCTTTTCCTCCTCCTTTACATCTTACTTCATTATTGACTTCCTCAATAAATCAATAAAATGGAGTTCAGAAGCTAATAGTGTCCATTGGATAAAACTTTGGTTACTTCTTTTCCCAAAGAACTTTCTACTGAATTTAAAAGCAAGGTACATGTACCTCATCGTTGATTCCTCCTTCTTCATACTCCACCTTGAATAAATGAGTCCCAAGTTCACAGACATGGCTCTCAATTCCATTTCTTCCTTTTTATCTCCTCCACTGCTCTCTAAAGCATGTACTCTTTATCTTCCACCCATATCACTGTAAAAGCCCATTTCCACATGCCACCTTACCACTCTGCAGGCAGAGTAATATTTCAAAAGGCAAATATGACAGAATTTCTTGACATATTTTGCCAAGTCTTTGTAAATTTTGCAAACTTTCTTGGAAGGAGATCCAAAATATCTTTCAGAAGTTTGACACTGTGCACGAACTTCCTAAAAATGTACAAGGAAGCACCAGATTAAATGTTAGGGGATTTAGAGATCCCCTGAAATTATTTATCTAGCCAAATATTCAGGGTCCAAGGACTCCAACTAGATGGATCTTAGGCTCTAGGAAAGTACATCTATGTCTTTCAGTAGCTGACCCAAGCCCATCAGCTGCCTCATACCCTTGGCAGTTATAGCACCAGGCAGAGATTGCCTAATCTCCCCAGGGAGTTCCCCATTCTTCCTTGGCACCTTTAAAGTACATAGTAATTGCCACACTGGGCTTTGGGGGTTTCTGGGTGTTCTCTGCACAGAATTCTAGGAGATGAATAATGCCTAATGCACAGTTTATAGCCTAGTCTCTCTGCTGACTCTAGGGCATAGTTGGCATTCAGAAAATATATATCAAAGTGTAGGTTTGTATGAATTCTCCCTATTTTTTTTTTACCTTTCTGATATAAACCAGATAACAGCTATCTCAGCTGTCTCAAATGTCAAAGTGTTGGTGATTACACAACACTCAGGTGAGCAGCCTTACTACTGAGTTTTGGCTGTATGGATCTTTGAGTGATCTCACAACTGATGCTCACTTACAAGGGCTACAATGAATTTTGCCCCTGTTACCTGTTGATCTTTGGAAAAATAAATTCCTGTACAGTTTCCCGCTTTCACCCAAAATAGTATGTCTGTATTCGTCAGCTTCACTTTCCACACTTCCAGATGCCCATAGTCAACTGCAATGCAAAAATTCCAGAGCTAAAAAATTTATATTTTAATTTTTATTATAGTCCATTTCTATAATAATTCTATTTTGTTATTTATTGTTAGTACTATTTTAAGGGAAAAACAGTGTGTAAAATCTATATACACCCATACAGACAGACAGCACATCTTCAAGCATTCTCTGGGGGTTGGTTCTAAGAATGTATCTCTCCCAGATAAGGAGAGAAGCTATATACTGTTAGATACAAGCTTCATGATGAATTGATCAGCTAGCCAAGGTGTTAATTCTGGACCATCACAGTCAATCTTCTGTGGTCCACAGCGTGAAGCAGAGTTTCTCATAGATGAGCCAAATGAGCCAAAGCTTCCTGTACCTCTTAGATGTTCAATGGCTGCCTGTACCTCATAGATGTTCAATGGCTGCCTGTACCTTGTACATGGTCAATGGCTGCCTGTACAAAAATTACCCCAGTGGGTTTTTTTTTTTGTAAAAACAAACAAACAGATTTTGATACCAACTCCAAAACTAAATACAAAACAATACCTTTAGGAAACAGAAAATGTACTGCAATCATTATCTTAAAATTATTCCAAGGGTATGTTCTGGGCACTAAACTTTGGGGACAATTGACCTAGAGCCAGCTTCTTGGCCTCTTCTGTCCTCCAAGTCTTGGTTTTCTCTTTGATAATCTTGCACAAAGACCACACTTTAATTCATTGTAATAGAGTCGTCATTTGTTTTGTCATAAACAAAGAGTAAAAGGAAGAAGTTAGAGGAAAATTTTCTGAGTTTAAGTGCCTTTCCTGCCCCTTACTCCCTGCCTGAGTCCTTTAATTCTAAGCCTTGTTCTCTTTCACAGTGAAAGTGTTAATAATACTTATGTGATTATTGTGAGACTTTAAGATTCAAAATATTTATAAATTATTTACCTAACATAGCTCAAACACAAATAAGATACTTAGTAAATGGTAGTTATTAGTAATAGTAGTAACAATATGAACAGCCTCTAAATATGCTATTTTCCCAGTGAGATAAAACTATGGCTAATGCATATGTAATCTTTCAGGTCCGTGCCTATGCCTACTTATTGTGTTTACATAGCAAATTTCTAATATGAAGTTCCTGACCCTTTTTACTCACCTGTGGAATATTCCTATACACTGTACAAATATATGTTGCTGTGATTGGTTTAATAAAGAAGCCAACTGGCCAATAACTGGAGAGGATAGGATTAGGTGAAAGAACCAGACTGACTAAGGACACTGAGAAGAAGAGTGGAGTCAGAGGAGTCACCAGCAAAATGGAAAGGAAGTAGGACATGCAAGAGAGATAAAAGCCAGAAGCCTTGGGGCAGCACATATATTAATAGAAATGGGTTAATTGAAGTTGTAAGAGTAATAAATCTAACTTATTGATTGAGCATTTACAAGTAATATTAAATTTCTGTGTGCTTATTTGGTAAGTGGCTGGTAGGAAAGAAAATTCAGATTACAAATGGTGTTCCAATGCAGTGTGGTGTACCTACTACATAAGACCTGAAAAAGCTTGTAAAAGGTTCTAAACACACAAAAATGGAGCAAACCTGGCTTCCTAGTCTCATGTCTCTCATGTTGGCTGCATGTCTCTCAGCATGCCATGTGCTAAGCCACATGACAGGTTCCCACAGGCTCTCACACTGGTACAGAGAGGCTCTCCCAGCCTGGGTGAGCGTCACCAGCTTGCTGCATGGGAGGTCTGCAGTTTTGCTCATGTAGACAGAAAAGGTTATAGATGCTCAGTAAAGACAGATTCAGATGGGAAAAGAAAGCCTCTAGAAAGATTACAGTATGTTTAAAAATATACAAAGATTTAGAGAGAAAAGAAAAGGTCATCATATATATATGACATATATATACTTATATGTATCTATATATTTGTATGTATATATAGATATATATAGTTTTACAAGTATAAAAAGATTAGGAGAGAAAAGAATGTATGTATGACTTATATGTATATATTATATGTATATGTATACTCATATGTATATATATAGTTTTAAAAGAAGTGAAGTTCTTAAAAATGGAATAAAGTAACATTAAAAAGCCACATAAAGATGAAAAAATACACAAAGAGTCTGGATCCTTTAGGTTACTGTGTTGTCTCTAAATTTTTGGTTGCTAAGAGACACTGGATTATGAAAACTGCTAGATTAAACCAATCTATATATATTAAAAATATCTTGAATTCAAAATAGATGTCTTTGGGGGTGTGGTTATGTTTTTATTTCCACAGAAAACAAAAGATATGGATTTGTTCAAGGTTAAAGATGATCAAGTTTGATCAAGGAAATCCCCCTGAAAATCGTGAATAAAGACATAAAGAAATAAACCTAGAACTACAAGAAACATCATGTCTATTTTACCAGCTCAAACATCAAACAACAACAACAAAAAAAACCATCTTTGGCTGACAATGCACATTCTATACTTGTATTAATGCAGACATGTATGTTATCTTTACAAGTTTATATATTTTCAGAGCAAGGGGATCAGACACTGATAAAAATGAATGGCCCAGGTGATCTAGCATCTAGAACAACTTCAAAGCTGCTAGCTAAAATAATCCAGCCTCACAAAATGTTCCAACCAAGACTTAAAAAGTATCTTGATTTTCTCAAGGTTTCCCTCAAAGATTTCGGTGCCCCCACACAACAGGAAGCACTCTAGAGAAAATAACACCCTCATTCCCAAAAGATGGATTTTGGATGTTTGTCTTTGCTTAGGAGGTTGGTTACAAATTATTATTGGTTATGATAAGGAAAAAACTAAGCAAAGGAGTTAGATTCAAAGATCACTTTCAGAAAGAAAATAAGGAAATAAAATATAGAAATAATGAGATAAAAGGGTAGAATATTGAGTCTACTTTAATCCAAAAAATAATTAATCTTAAATACTTTACATTAGTATGGATTTTGGTAAATCGATACAAATTTAAAGTTAATTTTGTTATACTGTATGTAAGTCTCTACTCTCATTTGTGGTATTGCATTTATGCAGCTGATTTAAAAATGTGATGTATACTTAAGAAATGCAGATTAATAGTCATTTATAATAGTCAAACTTATGGTCGTGTTAGGTATGTTTTAAAGGTCACATGCAGATATATTTAGATAGATAGATGGTCTTCAAACAATTAAAAGACCTACATAATATGGCATTTAATATGTTTAATAACCTAAAGCATTTCATGACAATGAGACACATCCTGGCAGCACCAATTTACTTCAAGGATGATGACTCAAAGAATTTCCATATGCAATTTCCTTTCTTTATAGCCAAAACTAGCCATTTGTTGAAAGAAACTACCCTTGCCTTAACTGCTGACAGTATACTCTCCAAACTGGACCAGTAGGACAGAAAAGCAAATGAATGCCAAACTTTGCCAAGACAAGGTAGGACAATCCTTCAAAATTCCCTGCTTCTCAAAAATGTCTGTCAGATATCCTAGGCCTGTAGACAAAGATGGATGCCCCAATGTTACAGAAGAACTTGGGTGGCTGTCCAAGCAGTCAGAAGTCCCTGTCACTAGGTAACACTTCACCCTACTGCAGTCTTTAATAGAGTTAAAGACTAAATAATTAGATTTAAGTTTTCCTTAGTTATGATAAAAGGTAAACTACATATAAAACTTTAGACTCACAAATGGACTGGATATTGTAACTGTAATTCTTACTTAATAACTGTTTTGTTGTATGTAATTTTACTATGTTAAAGTTAAAACCTTCCTTTTACATTAGACAAAAAGGCAGAAATGTGGAATATTCCTTTACACTGTGTAAATATATGTGACTGTGATTGGTTTAATAATGAAGTTGACCAATAGCTGGACCCCGATAAAGTTTGGTGAGAGAACCAGACTAAGGACATTGAGAAGAAGGGCAGAGTCAGAAAAGTTGCCAGTCAGATGGAAAGGAAGCAGGACATGCATGAGAGATAAAAGTCACAAGCCTTGGGGCAGCTTATTGAGTAATAGAAATGAATTAATTTAAGTTTTAAGAGTGAGCTAGTAACAAGTTCAAGCTATTGGCCAACCATTTATAATTAATAATAAGTCTCTGAATAGTTATTTGCAAGCCATTACCTAGATATAGGAAAATTCTGCTTATACTCACCCATCTAGTTTGTCCTATTTTGTGGCTATTATCTGTCTATCTAGCACTAAGACTAATTTCCTTAGTTCCAAACTGCATGTTAGCAGAAGGCCAAATTTATTCAGTACTTGGAATATACTCCCATTCTATAAGAAACTTTTAAAAGTACCTAGATGAATCATTATGAAGGGTAATTTTCATTTTGACCATGTGGTTTCAGCTGATTGTTTTCTCATGCCCAGGGAAGTTTAACAAATCATTTAAAGAGGAGCACTCTGAAGGAAGGAAAGACTGTGGGAGAGGCAAATGTTTGGAAACAAGTAATTTAATAAGAATTGTTCATAAGATTTATTATTATACAAGCTCATGACCAGTGAAATGTGTTCATGGAGCCCCCTTGCTAACTAAGATTTTTGGAAAGTGTTTTAAAGATACTCTTAAAGATTTTTCCATAGAAATAAGGGCAGCACTGTAAATTTTTTTAAAGACTGATGTCTTTGTTCAGCACCAAAACTTGTCAAGACCACATCCACCCTGGGGCCATCTAGGGTTTACTCCTGATTGGAAGTCTCTGCATGAGAGTGGGAGTCTCGCCTCAGTTCCCATTTTCAGTCTGAAAATCTCAATAGAGGTCTCACCAGTCCCTGGACTATTGTTATAACTGCCTTATGACTTTCAGGGATGAAATGGGATTGCACAGAAAGTTCCAGTATTTGGAGGGTGATAAGCAAAGCTCTGAAATGCATGCCCCAGAGTGTGCTTGCCTACTTTGAATAACCTCCATCTCCATGGCTCTAAGAGGAGAATTCTAAGTGGCTTTAGTATTGTAGGGATGGTATGGGTTGGGCTGGGGGACACTAGGTGATTCATGATGAGACTGAAGACACTGCAGAGACAAGGATCTGGGCCATAGCTGGAAAGCACTTCCTTCATGAACATGATGTTCTGAGTTCCATCCCAAGTGCCAGCTCAGGATAGAAGAGCAGAGATAGGTAGAACCCTAGAGCTTACTGGGCATTTGACTTAACCACATCAACAAGCTCAGGTCCAAGTAAGGTGAACAGAACCTGAACCTGAGAAGCAATAGCTGAGGTTGATCCTCAGCCTCCACATCTATAAATATGAACCTCGGGCCCCAGTGGAAGAGACTAAAGACAGAATTTGCTTTTGCTATGTGGCAAGGTTTAGTAAACTTTAAGGGTTTGTTTTTGTGGTGGTTTTTTATTTCTTTTTGGTACAAGGATATGAAACAGAATTATTTCACCAAATGGTATGGGATAGCTGTCAATTGATAGTATAGCTATAACTTTGTTAAATTTATAAATTAGTTTAGGAAAATATGGATAACTATCTGCTTTCAAGGTTTATCTTCTAGATTTTCGTGTCTATCTTTTCAGTTCCCAGGAAAGGGCTAAGTGTTGAGCTTACACGTTACCTGTTTCTTGTTGTTTTGGTGACAATTACATTGTGACTATTGTTTTGGTTTTCCATTATATTTTTATGGAGAGGCTTCATGTGTTTATCACAATTCAAAACTTTATAAAAATTTTTTAAAGAATTTTAACAATTTTGCAATCTGTTGTGTATGAATTTGGAAAAGACCATTTTGGTATATAATCTGCAAAGAAGTCATTACATTGATTTATAATGAATATATATTCTTGCTACTGTTATGTATATTACTATGTTGTCAAGAAAAGTTAGAAAATATTACAAAGAGTGAGAAACTTTTTGTACTTAATTTGAAAAGTGTATGATCTTACATTAGGCATGATGTTGACTGTTTAATAAACAGGTATGAAAGGCTGAAGGAATGGCTCTGTGGTTCAGACTTTTGTGGTATTCACTGCTTTTGTAAACAACCTCACAACCACCTATAACTCTGGCTCCAGAAGACCTGATAATAGCCACCTTCTTCTAGCCTCCAGAGGCACCTGTGTTCATGTGCATACATTCCCATACAGACACATGTAAGCATGTAACTAAATACAGATTATTTAATAAAAATAAACAGGCTTGATAGATAAGTGTGCATTTATACATGTCTAGAATATCTCTGGATGAGTATTCACAAATCAGTAACAGTGGCTGTTTCTGGGAAGAGGTTTGATGGATGGGAAACAGGTCAAATATATTATAGGAGTTTCTCAGTGAATAAATGTTTGTGCCCTTTGAATTTTGTCTCATTTATATCCATAAAACATTTAAAATAAAAATAAACAGATTGAGAGAACAAAATAACATTTTCTTACTTAAGCATTTCTTTAGTTCTAATTTATGAAAAGTTTTTAAAAGAAATCAATAATGAATAAAAAGTTAAGTATACTTTAAAAAATTATTTCATTTTACAATTGTGTATACGTACCAGAGAATATCTTCAGCAGAGGTTCAGGTCCCAGAGAGGATGTGTGGAGTAGGCAGTGGGGGAAGGCAATGGAAATAATCTGAGAGTGAATTGGGATGGCTTAGCAGGTTTTAACAGACAAAAGAACACACCTTTTGTTCTCTATAGTTGCACATAGGATTAAATGGGGAGCAAAGGGGGCATGTGAGCTGGGGTGTGACTTGAGACCAGGGATTGAGGAATCTAGCATTTGGTGTGGGAAGTCCTTCTGTATATGTGTTGCTTTTATTGGTTAATGGATAAAGAAGCTTCCTTGGGCCCCTTGCAGCACAGAATAGAGCAGGGTGGGAATTCCAAGCAGAGATAGAGGAGAAAAGAAGGCAGAGTCAGGCAGACTCCATGTAGCCACTGAAGGAGAAAGACTCCTGCCTGACAGAACCTTACCAGTAAACCACGAGCATCATGGTAATATATAAAATAATAGGAATGGGTTAATTTAAGATATAAGAGTTAGTTAACAAGAAGCCTGAGCTAATAGGCCAAGCAGTGTTTTAATTAATATAGTTTTTGTGTGATTATTTTGGGTCTGGGCACCTGGAAACAAACAAGCAGTCTCTGCCTACAAGCATTGACCTTTACAATAGCCACTGGTCATATGTTAATGAAAGGGCCACAAATTCTCCTTGCCAGTGGTAAGGAGAATGACAGCTTTAGCAAGCAGGAGCTTTTCTCAAGCCCTCCCTCCCCCCCAGGGAATGGAGGCCCTTACCTCCAAATGTCTGACCTTGGAAAAAGGACTTCTGGGGACCAGACACTATAGTACAGTTTCCTAGTCTATACAGGTCTGTTTCCTGTTATGCCCAGTTTGCAGAGTCCCCCAAAAACCAACAAGGAGCCCAAATTCTGTATGTAAAAACAAAGAGCCTTTATTCTTATACAAGTTCTAACTCAGACTCTCTGTGTGTCCAACACATTGGCATGATCAGAGAGCCCTGAGCTCAGCTGTGGTATGGATTTTATAACATCAGAGATTGGGGTGAGGAATGTCTAAGGTTCAGGAATCCTGATTGGCTGACATTTGTCTAGGGGTGTCTTGGTGAAGGGGATGGGTGTGTGCTGGGCTAAGGGACATCAGGTGATCCTATCTACAACAGTTGGAACTACGAACTTCCTTTGGATGGTCTGTTCCTGGGTGGTACCTAGGAGGTCTCAGTTTGTGGTCTTTCTTGGAACCAGGTATTGCCTTAAGGTAAACTACTAAGACTCAAGCCTCTTTTGAGCTTATCATGGCTGGGCCCTACATTTCCCTCATAATGCTCCCAAAAAGAAAGGTCCTGATGTTTTACTCTTTCCCATTATAGACTACCATTCTGATTTCTCTGTATTTATTAACTGAACTCTTGTCCTTAATGGTTTTAGGCTCTGTATCTGAATTGTAGGCATTTCATCCTTGGGGTTAGTTAGGTATGTCTAGCAAATCTCTAACTTTCCTGTTCTTAATGTAATTAGGAAGGCACAATGGGATTCCTGTTTCCATGGTGGTGGGTTTTTTTTTTCCAAAGAATTATTTTAAGAGGCTACCATTGTACAATTTTTATCTTACTACCAAATCCTGAACAAAATTTCCCAAAAGGATAGGCATTAATAGTGAGAATCATTAAAAGTGAAAGTAAAACAGTGCTGGAGAAGTGTGGTCTGCAGGGTTGAAATTCCAGAACTTTGTCAAGCTGTACTGGTCTCCATGCAGTCCACACCATATATGCGTGTGTGTGTGTGTGTGTGTGTGTGTGTGTGTGCGTGTGTGTGTGTGTGCGTGTGTGTGTGTGTGTGTGTGTGTGTGTGTGTGTGTGTGTGTGCGCGCGCGTGCGGTGAGAGTGTACGTGCACATGAGTGCAAGTACTCGCAGAGGCCAGCAGAGGGCATCAGATGCCCTGGAGCAGGAGTTCCATTACAGGTGTTTGTGAACTGTCTGGCCTGGATGCTGGGAGATTAGCTTGGGTCCTCTGCAAGAGCAGTAAGTGCTCTTGATGATGGAGACCTCCTCCAGCATCTATATGTGCTTTTCCTATCAGTCTAATCATTAAATCTCTTTATGTTAAGTCTGATTTAAACTGTCTTCATTGGCTGTGATATTTTATTATTTGTTTTCTGATGAGGAAACAGCCTTGCACATGTGTACCTTCAGTAATAAATGACATGACTTTGCAGCATATGGGTTAGTCATTGTAACATGAGGACCAGCTTGTTGGGGTTTATGTCCCACCTGGTCCCCCCAGCCATTTAGTGCCAGAGAAAATCACAGAGAGTCTACATTAGGTTATAAACTGATTGGCCCATTAGCTCAGGCTTCATATTACTCTTATTACTTATATAGCCCATTGTTCTTATCTATGTTAGCCACATGGCTTGGTACCCTTTTCAGCGGGGTAGGTCACATCCTGCTTCTTCGGTGGTCTGGGCAGGAGTGCCGAGAGAGCTTCCTGCTTCCCAGAATTCTATTCTCCTTGCTCTGCCTCTACTTCCTGTCTGGTTGTCCAACCTATACATCCTGGCTAATGGCCAATCAGCATTTATTTAAATCATGATTGGCAGAATACAGAAAATTCTCCTGCACCAAGTCATGATAGTTTTGGGGTGGGTCAGGTTAAGACACTAGTATTATAAAGCAAATAGAGGTGTCCTCTATATTTTATGTGTTTAAAAGTTTATGTGATGCCTATTCTTGATTGTCAACTTGACTACATCTGGAATTTACTAAAAGCCCAAAGTACACCTGTGAAGGATTTTTTTATTTTCTTAATCAAATCATTTAAAGGGTGAAGATCTATAGTGAGATATTCGATCACACTATGAATCCTGAGTTTGTGTTTTTGTTAATTAAATAGAATTAACCTTGTGTCAGGAGGCAGAGCCAGCAACTAGCTGACAGAAAGTAATCATAGAAAGTCAGAGGGAGTCTGGAAACCAGATGAGAGACACACAGGAAGCAATAGGGAGGGACTTTGAGTGTGGCTGTCCTTTTTAATTGGCCGAGCCGAAGGAAACTTTCTTTCTGAGATGCTGGCAAGAAGGGAAAGTCAGTTGATCTGTAACCTCTCTGAGTTAGCAGATTTTCCAGCTTCTGACTCCAAAGTCTTTTTTATTTTTTATATAATTTTTTTATAAAGTTTTTTGACCCCTGAGTCTTATTGATAAATAGAATGATGGATATTTAGTTAAAAACTATATTTGGTGACAGCAGCAAGTGGCTGATCTGGCAGGACATAAAAGTACCGCCAGGCCTGAGAAGGGGCCAGTAACTCTGGAGCCGCAACTACTGGCTAAAGAGCAGTAGATTCAGATGCAGTCTCTGCACCTGCAGAGAAACAACAAAGACCCACTTTCTGCACTTTCTGATCTCGGTCTTTGAGGTGGGCAGAAAGCCCTTTAATTCGGATTTTTTGAGGTAGGAAGATCCACCTTTAGTCTGAGCCACACCTTCTGCTGGAAGCCTAGATAAAAGACATGGAAGAAGGAACTCCAACTTCTCTCTCTCTCTCTCTCTCTCTCTCTCTCTCTCTCTCTCTCTCTCTCTCTCTCTCTCCTCTGTCTCCTGCTCTTGCTTGTTGCTTGCTTGCTTTCACCCTTGCTAGCAAATCCATTCCTTCCTTGGCATTTGAGACTACTTGGGATCGAAGATCAACTAAGATACCTAACCTCATGAACTGAATAATTGCTAGATTCTTGAACTTTCCATTCACAGGCAGCATGATTTTTGTTTTTTGTTTTTGTTTTTTTTTTGTTTTTTGTTGTTGTTATTTTTAAACAGGGTTTCTTTGTAGCTTTGGAGCCTGTCCTGGAACTAGCTCTTATAGACCAGGCTGGCCTCAAACTCACAGAGATCCGCCTGCCTCTGCCTCCTGAGTGCTGGGATTAAAGGCGTGAGCCACCCTTGCCCGGCTATACAGGCAGCCATTGTTGAATAGCTGGACTACAGCCTGTAAATCATGCCAATAAAGCCAATAAATTCTCTCTCCTCCCTATCTATCTATCTATCTATCTATCTATCTATCTATCTATCTATCTATCTACCTACCTACATATATTCATTCTATTAGTTCTGTTACTCTGGAACACCAGATTACTTAGCATGAAATTTGTCTCACATGTGAAAAAACTCAACCATAAAACCACTAGTATTTAAAGTTTCTTTTGTAGGATATTTTGATAAAATCTTCCAATACTATTACTGAAGTTGTGATTCTAGTAAGTATTTCAATTATTGCCTTAATAATTCTCAGAACTTTTGACTTGGAGGCGATCTTCTGAGTGTGGTATTTGTGTAATGTTATTTTAAGTTCAGCTCAAAGTCGGTCACAAATGGTAAAAGCCATTAAGAGGTTACTTTATTAAGACAAAGCCTTTACTTCCTGATTTTAAAAATTACAAATTTTCTTTCATAAGTGATCAAATCTTGTTCTTCTCAAAATGGCAAGCTACTTATATATAACATATATTATAAAACATCTGGATTTTATATTTAACTCACATTGCTGCAATGTGTGCATTGATAACATCACCAACTCTTGAAAAATACTGAATTTTCTGTTCGGAGTTCATGACAGAAAGGAACTGAATGACAATGGCCCCAGAGAATCAATCTCTGAAAGTCAATCATGTCTCTGCCGCTCATCCACTTAAGAATGGCTAAGTCCCAGCTCTGTTCTCCTGTTCTCTCCTTGGCTTTTCCGTGAGACTGTATATTTCTGTCTTCATGTTCACTTTTATTTATATGCAGCCTACCCCTGATACTCACAATGGAGATTTAACATGGAACCCATCATTTAAATTCACTGATAGTCTTTTGAATGCATATTATTCCTGGGTCCAAACAGCATCTTTATCGGGATCTTTATGGCATTTTCTTCAAAGTAGAGGCACAAGCTGGAAAAGAGAGCAAGGTGAACATTTGATCAAGATGACAAGCACCAGTGGATCCTGCTGTTAGCTAGGACATAGTCTGGTGACATGTATTTGCTGTCATTCTGATGTAGATTCTGACAGAGGCCAATTTATGGCCCAATTTATGTCTTGACTCTCATACTAAGGCCAAGCAAGCTATAAAATGTAATAAGAATTTCTTCAATCAATGTCCAGAGGAAAAACAAATCACTCAGCTCCTGACACAATATTGCATCAACACTCCGGTAAAGTTCTCACTAGTGTGTGACATGCCCCCAAGCTATGAGGAGCGAGGAGAGTGGAGACTGGTATAGCAATGCCTCGTCCTAATGGCAGAACTCCTAAACTTCAGAGCTGCTAATAGGGCACCTGCCATTCCTGCCTTCCATTCTAAGATTATCCCCATTTTGGGGGTGAGAATTAAAGAAAAAAAATGAACCCCTCTTCCTTTTCAATATTTCAGTTTCAGACTTCTGTCTGCAAATCCCTTCATCTTATTTCTCTTTCGTGCTTCCTGCCAGCAGCCGGCCCTCACACACAGAGCTGCTTATGTCTCCCTTGGCATGCCATTCCAAGCCAGGCTCCTGGTGAGCTAACACAGATTAATCCCTGATCACCATTTCTATCCAGCAGTTTCGGGCTTGTGTATTTTCTGTCAGCCTCTTCTTTTAGCTCTCGTCCCACAGACATGCCATGCCGTTAAGCACTGTTAGAAGCTGATACCTTGAAAAGTTGAGAAAAACGAATGGGGACTCACGTAACCAGGAGATCAGTGTAGCTCTTCCTGATTTGCTTCTTCCAAATGCCATGATCACTGCATGGCACATAGGAACACCCCACAGAGGTCAATTTGTGTTGCACAGTGAAAAATCATATCACACACACATACAGAGGGAGAGAGATGGGAAAGAGAGAGAGAGAGAGAGAGAGAGAGAGAGAGAGAGAGAGAGAGAGAGAGAGAATGCTGCTGAAGTTGGCCTATTGCAATCCTGGTCTCATCCATTTGTGCACTAAGGGCCAGGAAACATAGGGAAACTTACCGGATGGGCTCAGGAAAGAATGCATATTTTTAAGAGGCACTTTGCCCTTCCTGTTAAAGAGTGGCAGAAGAGTAAGAGCCTTTGAATACTGAGTCATTCTGGTGTATGGATTGGGAACTGGAGGAAAGTTGAGTCCCAGTTCCAGCTCTCTCACTTCCCTTGCCTGTACGCTGGGCTGGGATGTTCCATTAACACAGCTTCCAGATAAACAGTTCACTCAGTTCACTGGAATGATGGCCGAGGGAGACATCTGGAACAGAGTACTCCATCAACTCAAAACAGGTGAATAAATGCTTACTGAATTCATTTCAATATTCAATACACAAACATCTATGTAGAAGACCACCTCACTGTATCACTCAGGGGTTGCTTCTTTTTAACCCTCTCTGAATACATAAAGATCTTTAAAATTCATGCCTAATCCCCAAGCCAGATCTCCAGATCACATTGAGTGTCTAGGCTTCGACTTTGAAGTCTCAGACTTCTGACAAACACCAGCAGGAAAACACAACGTGACTTTGAAGAAGTCTGCCTTGGTTTTGGGAGTGCTTTCCTGAGCAGGACAGGGTCTAAGTGTGTCACTATGAGTCATGCATGTGTGGCTAAGCTACAGTTAAAACAGAAGGGTTTAGCCTTGACTTGCACAAACATCCACAGAGCACTTACCTTGAGCCAGTGGTTGACCAATGTCTTTTGCTGTCTTTATTTCATTTAATTCTCAAAAAACTCTCTGAGAAAATGATAGGTAAGGACAGGACAGTGAGACTCAGAGGCATTGGGTGAGACACTCCCAAACCCCCATTACTATGCTCATCTATTTGTTTAGGAAATCTACTGAATGTTTCCTGAACTAGGCCTTCAGGTTTTTGTTTGTTTGTTTTTCAAGACAGGGTTTCTCTTGTTGTCCTTGACTGTCCTGGAACTAACTGTAGCCCAGGCTGGCCTTGAACTCAGAGATCAGGCTTGCCTCTGCCTGAGAGCTGGGATTAAAGGCATGCGCCACCACTGCCTTGGTTAAGGTTTCAGTCTTAAATAAGACTTCATTCCTCTCGTCTTATGAAGAAAGCAGTGTGGACACAGCTTGGCAAATTGGAAGCAATGTGGAAGCATCAGCAATGAGAATAAAGGAAGTGGACAGATGAGATGTAGCATTGTGGAAAATCTTTACCAATGAAGAGATAACTGTGCCAAAGAGACAGAACTCGACAGAGACTGAGAGCAATCAGAAGAGAATGGGTGAATGTACTCCTGGCACACAAAAGCCTTAAGTGGAGAAGAGGACGATTGGAATAGAGACTGAGGCATGTTTGGAACGGTAGGGGTGCAGAGTACAAACTTACATGGACAGCGAACCTTGGAGCTGTAATCATTACAGTTTCATAAGTTAAATCAAAGCATTGACTACTAATATTAAATCCAAAGGAAAAACACTGTGTTAAGGCCAACCAGCCAGATTTGTGGAGGTCTAGCTGTAGTTGAAGAATGTATCATGAACTGCAAAAGGCATAGCACAGAGAAGAATCACGGGCTACTCCATAATCAGGCAAAGAGAATGGCAGTGGTAAAGGGAAGGTTGGATTTGAAAGTTGTTGATGAAGAATTAATAAGAAATAAGCTTTTATTTGAGGGAAAAAGAGAGGAGAAGAGGGGACGGGAGGAGAGGGGACGGGAGGGGAGGAGGCAGAGCAGCTGTGACTTGGCTGGCTGGGCGAGTGAGAAAGCTCTCAAGAGCTAAGACTGCTGCGTAGACTGTGCAGTGCCTGTGGGTGTCAAGCTGGAGGTGTGAAGAACACAATTAGATGTAGGAGCTTGAAGGTTCAAGTCCTGAATTTAAAAGTTTATTGGACATGGCTGAGGGAAAGGTCATATAGGGATAGATTTCAAATGATGAGCAGAGAAGTGTCCCTATAGGAGGTCAAGAGGAACAAACAATGTATGTGAAATAATAATAAACTGTAAACTAGGAAGAGAGTGCACAGCTTTAAAAAGGCAGACCTGAGCTCAGATCCCCAGAACCCTGACATGTGGACTCTTACACACATACTCATACACACGGGATTAAGGCCCTGACATGTGAGTATGTGTCTGTAACCTCAGAATTCTTAGACACACTGAACAAGGCCCTGACATGTGAGCATGTGTCTGTAACCTCAGAATTCTTACACACACACACACACACACACACACACACACACACAGAGCAAGGTAGAAGAATCCCCAGAAGCCTGTAGGCCAATTAGTCTGGTGTGTGTGGCTTTGAATAACAAAGACCCTATCTAAAAGTGTGGAAGGAAGGCCTGACACCAAAGATTGTCCTCTTATCTCCACAAGCCTGATAAAATATGCACATACCCACACCCATTGCATCTGCATTCATTTGCACACAAGAGATAAAGATAATAAGTAAGAATTACACTTCACTGGGCCAGAGGGTTTCCAGGAGTTCTAGACCAGCCAGAGTTGGTCTATCCTGAATTGTAGGAGAGCCCAAGCTACTTTCTAAGACCCAGTCTCAAAACAAACAATCAAAGCAAGAATGGATTTTATGGATTTGTATGTTGTTATATGGTCCAGTAAGCTAAGGGTTGAATATTGTTTTTAGCATTTGGAAGTAAGAGATCACTGGAAGTGTTACCTAGTTCCTTTTCACTGAAGTAAAGATAGAAACCAGTGTGCTTATGGGAAGCATTAAAACTACATGACTGATCCCGATGGTGGTGCACTCACAGAAGCAGGTGGATCTCTTCAAGGCCAGCCTGGGACCACCAAGGTTACATAGAGAAACCCTATCTTGAAAAAATGAAAGAGGGGATGGAGGGAGGGAGAAAGGAAGGAGGAGAGAGACAGAGAAATGAATAAATAAATAAATAAAATAGAATACATGAGGTGAGAGAAGAGACGAGGAGCTCGTCCACTCTCAAGAAGTCTCAGAGAATTCAGGGACAGGCTGAGCACTGACCAGAGACACCACATGGTCAGACTGAGCTCCTGTGCACATGCAATGTTTTCCTGACTCCTTTGTGTTTGTTTGTGATTTGGCTCTGTAGGGTAACTTTAGAATCATATCTTTGGATTTCTTATGCAAAGTATTTGGATTATGCCACAAATACAAAACCAGTACTGTAAAATTCATATTAGATTTGAATGAAACCTTGCTATAAATCTAGGTGGAGTGATTATTATTTATCATATCAAAATCAATAAACGGGAAGACCAGAGAGAGGCACAGCAGGTAATGTTAGGTAATCTTAAGACAAGCCTCTCTGCCAATGTGAATAATTCTAATCAGACCAGATTAGACCAAATCAAAGATGCCCATGTTTAATAAATGCAGCACTCCCAAGTGGCCTGGACAGCATGGCAAGAGGAAGAGAGGGGGAGCCCACGCAAAACCCTGGGGACCACTTATTCCTTCTCTGGGCCGCAGCCTTAATATTCTGTGAGAATGGTCCTGACCCTTCCCTCTGGAGAGGTCAGCACTTGGCGGGCTTTCCTGGAGGTAGAGTCTGGACCAAGGTGACTCCCAGGGGGAGGGGGCTTCCCAGCAGGGTATTACAAGTAATAGTCATAATGTTCTTGCCGAGGACACAAAATCAATTCCTAGCACCCACACTGGGCGGTTCATAACTGCCTATAACTTTAGTTCCAAAAAATCCAGCACCCATGGCCTCTATGTGTACCTGCTTTTATGTATACACACGCGCGCACGCGTGCACACACACACACACACACACACCTAAAACTAAAATGAATCTTTTAAAAAAAATCAATAAATGGTAACCAAATGCAGTAAACACAGTGACCAGATGGCCTTGTCCCAATTAGTCAATAATGGATAGGATTTACTGAGTGTGGTTTCTTAGCCAAATGAAGGAGTCTTTATACAGTAGTTAAAGGGAAGAGACTTCCAAAGGTGCCGAACACAGGCAGCTTTGGTTCTCAGGTTCTTCCTTGGAGTGTGAATGTGCAAAGTTCCAAGAAAGAATGAGCTTGTCTTGATGGTTGTGAAGTCTTGACACTGCAGGGAGGGTACTTCCACAATCTCATTCTTGGTCACCAACCACATGGCCTTCATGGCAATGATGTAGCATATCTAAAGGACATTTTCTTGTTAGCACCTTTATTTTAGAATAGGGAAGGGAAAAGGGAAACATTCCAAAGGAAAAATCCAGGGAAAGGAAAAAAATCTGGCAACATAAAGGAAATAATTATTCATAATTAATTCCTTAACTTTTTATCAGTACCTTCTTTGCTGAGAACAAATCTACAGAAAAATGTAAATAATTAGACATCCTTCTTACCCTTGTTAGTAATACCACAGAAAACAGTAGGGCATGACAATACAGAAAGCCGCTCTTTAGACTGACATGAACATGGTGAAAAACGGTGCCATGGAAGGGCCTAGGTAGGCATTCTAGTGGGGTGCACACAAGATATTTTGTGCATGTCACAACATCTTCTTTCAGAAATACAGCAATTTTCTTTTCAATAGAAGCTAGATTTAGCAGTCCTGACGTGTATGGATTCTTCAACACATCATGTTGTATACAGTCAACAGATGCAATTTTGTCTGTTGACTTAAAAGAATAAAATTTGAAAATAAAGTATAGTAAAATGACACAAACAAGCCCATATTTAATATCAAGAATGCATGATGCTTGGGAATGAATCTTCCCAAATAAGGGAAACACTTACGTACAATTAAGCTTCACTGGGAAAAGTTAAAAACACCTAAACAGACACAAAGGTAGCCCACACCCACGGACTGGAGAATTTGATACACTTAAGGACTGGAGAATTTGATATACTTAAGGTGGCGACCTATGTCGATCTACACATTCAGTTCTAACCTTCGCCAGATTTCAACTGCCTTAAAAATAAGTTGACAAGTTGATCTTACGAAACAAGATCCCCTAAGCAGACAAAATTATCTCGAAATTAAAACAAAGCTAGGAAACTCTACTGTGATGGCTAATCTTGGTTGTCAATGTGAGTGGATCTGGAATCACTTGAAGCACAGGCTGCTGGAGACTCCTGTGATAGATTTTCTTGTGATCAGATTATTGGGAACAAGAACACCCACCTTAAATATGGGTTACCTTCTAGTGACATCCAGATAGAAGGACATGGCGAAGGGAAACTTTGCTTTTTACCTGTTTGGTCTACTCTTGCTAGCAGATTCATCTGTCTCATTGGTGGTGTTGATATGAGCAACAGTTTCTTCAGGTTTCCAGGACAGACTAAAGACAACAGCTCTCTGTGGCTGTGCCTCTTCCTCCAGATCATTGCTGCATTGGTCCATGAGAGTGAGGGAGCAGAAGCTGGTAACATGGTTTGGATTGCTGTGGCTATAAAGAAGACAAACCAGTGAATCAGCTAAACTTTATTCCAGAGTATAAGGGATATATAGAACTACGGAACCTGGAGACAAATTCTAATT
The DNA here is from genome assembly GCA_004026605.1 of Ondatra zibethicus. Classification (NCBI taxonomy): domain Eukaryota; kingdom Metazoa; phylum Chordata; class Mammalia; order Rodentia; family Cricetidae; genus Ondatra; species Ondatra zibethicus. The sequence continues at coordinate 81,729 of PVIU01003638.1, forward strand.
TATACTAAGTGGCACAGTCCTATCCTAAGGATTCTAGCACAATTCTTAGTTATCACGTGTGCAGCTGGGAAGGCTTCTAGCAGGGTTCTGTCAATCTAAAGATAGATCAGGCGTCTTGTTTAGAGACAGCTTTTGAATAAGGTCAGTCCTCTGGGCCCAGGGGCATTCTCCAGATAAGGGCAGGTAGAGAGCACAGGAGGTTTTGCTGGGTGGGGTAGGAATTCTCCGTGTGGTCGAGCTTTTGACAAAAGCTGCTAGGTCATGATAGACTGCAACCTTTGACCAGCCTCCAAAGACTGGTTGCTATGGATGACACTATTTCAATAAAAGCTGTGAAGGGATGTGGAAAGAAAAGGAGCTGCCCAGCTGCCCAGCTCACAGGCCCCTGACGTTCCCAGGCACATATGAGCACTGACCGGTTCCCAGCACACATGATCAGTGTCTCTCTATGCCCACTTCACCTCTCTTGAGCCATCTGAGTTGTGGTCTGCCACATCGCTGCCCTTTACCCTCTCAGAACAGCATAGAAAGGATTCCTGGCCCTAAGGTGCTGTAAGAATCCAATTATCGGGTTGGCCTTGCATTCCTGGTCCTGCCCATGCTCCCCCTGTCAGATGATCTGGAATCTCACTAAATCTTGTGAGGTCTAGCCTCCTCATCTGTGACGCATTCCCCAAGTACTGCTTCAGGAGTTGGTGCAAAACTGCAACATCTGCAACAAAAATGCAACATCTGCCTATTAGATGATAAATATTAATTTTTAAATGACTAAATATAAACTTGCATCCTTCCCTAATGAATCTACTTAATTCCCCATTTTTCAATCACGGCATAGGTTCAGCTGCAACAGAGGACAGCTTCCTGTTTGTGTGTGTGTTTGTTTGTTTTGTTGGGTTTATTTATTTATTTTTTTGTCTATTGAGACATGGACTTGCTATATAGCCCAGGCTGGCCTTTAACTCATGACTTTCCAGCCTCAGACTCCTTAGTACATGTGATATCATGCCAGGCTCTAACCATATTTTTACTTTAAGATAAGTAATGAATATGTATTAAGGTCTCCATTAGAAATCTCACAGAATTTTAGAGGAACCAAATTTTCTCTCTTGTATCATTTAAGAAAAATGATTCACCCTTCCAGACCCATGCCCCTTCCTTGTGTGTATGTGTGTGTGTGAGTGTGTGTGTATGTGAGTGTGTATGTGTGTGTGTGTGTGTGTGTGTACTGTGCACATGGCCAGAGGTTGACACCATATTTCTCCACTATCATTTTCTATCTTAGCTTTTGAGACAAGATCTCTTACTGAACTCACAGATCATGTATTGAATACCTTGATTGTCCACCAGGCCCCTGGGATCCTGAATTCATAGATCACGTATTGAGTACCTTGACTATTCACCAAGCCTGGGGGGTCCTGAACTCACAGTTCACGTACTGAGTACCTTGACTGTTCAGCAAGCCTCGGGGATCCTTTGGTTACCACCTCCCCAGCAATGAGATGCCAGGTGAACAGAAGTGCAGCATGGCACTCAGCGTTCCGTGTGGGCACTGGGGATCCGATCAGGTCCTCGTGCTTGCATGGAAAGCACTTTAACCAACTGAGCCTCTCTCCAGTCCCTGCGGCTCAGGTTTTCCATAGGAGACATGGGAGCTTTAATAGGATAACCTGTTTCGAGTCCTTAGAAGAGCTTTGTCTGGCACACAAGTAGTTTATTATATAATGATAGTAACATCCACCACCTTGCTCCTCTTCCTACATGCTAACATGTTTTTCTTTATGTTTTTTGAATCATCAAATTAATTCCTTTGACCAGCTCAAAAATCAATAACCTGATTTATCTAGGATGAATGCATGAAGAGTCTAAGTGCCTGAAATACATAGACTGATGTTGATACAGTCTGGTAAATCTGCTAAATAAAGAGACTGTTTTAGAATCTAAAAAATTATATATTAACCAAGAATCACTCTCTGGATTTGCATCTCTCTCTCTCTCTCTCTCTCTCTCTCTCTCTCTCTCTCTCTCTCTGTGTGTGTGTGTGTGTGTGTGTGTGTGTGTGTGTGTGTGTGTGACTCTTTCTTATCTTCTGCCTGGAACTTAGTGCTTACTTCAGAAGTGCAGTCTTGCCTTTCATTTTTCTTCCATATAAATGCAGAAATAAATTTCTCCAATTTACTGAAGTATCTCCCAAAGGGGCTGGGGTCTGGAATTAAACCGCGCTGCTGAAATCATCGTGCCTCTCTAGTTTTGCCCCACAAATGTAAATTTAGGGAATTCCACTTGTCAAAGTCCTCTTTGAATCTTTGAATAATTGCCTCCCAATTATTCTTAACCACATTATTCAGGCCTATGTTCAACTTAATATCTAAATAGATTACATTTTTGCCATCTACTAAAATTCCCTAAAGTGAATATTGCCACATTACTTTCTTCAGTTAAGAGTGAAATTTCTGACTGAAAATGTTTTTACTTGGGTCCCAAGATGGCTGCAAAACCCCCCATGATAACGAAGCTGTGAGAATTGGCATCACATTTGAAATGGTATTAACTATGCTCAGGGAGGAGGGACCTCTTCACTTCCCACCCACAGCTTCCATTCTCCGGGCACCGTTCTCACTCTTTTCTCTTCCTAATGGGCATGAGGTCAAAACAGCAAGGAGAAAGGAGTCTGTGCAGAGCATTCCACAGACAGGTTGGACACAGCAGAGACCAATGTTCTTGCTGCACTGCCTTTGCCGTTGCTGGCATTCAGAAGATTGTCAGAGTATCTCTTGTTATATAACTGACTTTGGTTTTCTGCTTCATTATAAAATACTGTTACTGAAACTGTGTCGTATGTAGTCATAAAATAATATATTTTTTTTCTTAAATTGATAGGAAAGCAGACATATTTGGACGGAGCGTGGAGAATCAGGAGTACAGTAGCCTTGCCTTCAGGAAGTGGATCTTCATCACTGCAAGTGTCTGTCAACACTCTGCGATGGTGGCAGACAAAGTGTTTGAAATCTATGTCCAGAATGATTGTCTTAGATGAAGCAAGAGGTATTAAAATAGTTAATTATCTCTTAAGAGTCATGTGCTGGGGTTGCTGTCTATGCTTTATACCTAATCTAATTTAATCCTCACAGAATTTCTGAGCTGAAAGGGGATTTGTGAGCTCCTTACTCTCTCACAGCTGAGGGACAGGAAAGTTCGTACACTCTGCTAACCCGAGGTTGCTGCTCAGTCCATCGGGGCTGTCAATAACACACACACAAGAAGGCATGGAGCTAGGGGATGCTCAGTGGGAGGCTCCAGATTGGAAATGGAGGGAGGAAATGATGGGGAAAATAAAAAGATATTTGTGTAAATGTGTGAACACTTCAACGAATAAATAAAAACTTTAAATATATCAATACCAACCCTTGTACTTTACTTTTGCCTGTTGACTGCTGATACAAATTCTAGAATTTTTGTGTGTGTGTGTGTGTGTGTGTGTGTGTGTAGACATAGTGAATGAGAGATATTGAGTCAGTGGATTCCAAGTCTAGAGTTTTAAAATCTGTGAGGTATTTCACGTGCCAGGTGAAGTGGATCTTAACAACAGTGTAGGTGACAGAGCCACATATTGTTGTTAGTTTTGTGAAGAAAGAGACAGACACACACACAAATAATGCCTAGCCAATGGGTGACACCATATTAGCCCAGGGAAGGCTCTCTGCCCTCTGGATATCAGCAAGCCCACCAGTCCTCCCCTCACTTCCACCATCCCGCTCCTCATACCCAGTTTGTTTCTTTCCTTTCTTCATTAACTTCTTAATTCTTTCCCTTTCCTTCCTTATTTTCTTTTCCATTTTTCTTTCCTCTTTCTCTCACTTCTTTCCATCATTTGTTTTAGAAGACTTAAATTTACATAATGAGAACCAACAGAAGACAAAAGGCATCAATATAAAATAAAAATGAAAGTCATTGTAATTGACTGTGTACAAATGCGAAAAACAGAAAACAATGATTTTCCCACCATTTTTTCCTTTCTTCCTGTCATCTTTATTTTCTTCTCTTCTATTTCACTTTTTACCTTCTTCATTCCATCAGAGAGCTGGAAAAGTAGTAAGAATCAATTGTTTGGTTCTCTCTCCTCCTAAGTGTGGTTTAGACTTTAAAAATGGAAGCATAAGAGTCATATGCCTGCATCAAGTTCAGCATGGAAGTCAACCCTGAGAGTATTATCCAATATTCTTCTTCAAATTTTCACCAGTATCAGACTGGTAGGTGAAAAATCATGTTATTTTACACATATAAAAAATCTCATGAAGTGATTAATGTATAATATATTAATGCCATGCTTATACAATGGACAAGAAAAACATAGCAGAATATTTCACAGATTTTGGAGAGACTTGAAATATTAGACCCTGACACCAAGTAGCTAATAGAGATAGAAACACGGGAAGATAAAAACACAAAATCACATATAGGTTTGAAGTCAACTTTGAGACCCATTTTCAAAACACCATGCTTAAATTGCTCATTTGCATAGACAAAGAAACACATGTGCAGGTGGAATTCCTTGGTGGCTCAAAATTCTCCTAATGGGATACTGTTTAAAAAAAAAAAGTAAAGGCAAAGAGGTCTCTCAATAATAACTTTAATGCAAATGGCCAACTCACCAATAAAGAGATACAGATTGGCCCAGCTGAGTCTGTTGTCTCCAAGGAACACCCTGAACTGGAAAACACATCCACAACCTAAAATCAGAGGTAAAAACAAATCTATCACATGAATGGAAACAAAAATAAGCTGGCATAGACATTCTGATATCTGATCAAGTTGACTTAAAATCAAAATCGATCAGCAGTGATGAAGATGACTACATATTAATTAAGAGAAAATTTTACCAGGAAAATGTGATTATAAATATATATGCATGAAATACTGGGTCTCTTAATTTCACAAAATATAACTAGTATAAAAGGTCAGATGGGTCTTGATACAGTAATAGAAGATGGTTTCAATAACCTACATTTATCTCTAAGTGGGTCATTGAATGAAAAACATCAACAAAGAAACCTCAGAATTTATTTACAGCATAAATCAAATTGACTTAATAGATATCTACAGAATATTTTACCTAATAGACAAAGGATACATATTCTTCTCAGCAGCACACAGAGCCTTCTGTAAAACAGACCATATTCCAGTACATGAATCAGGTCTTACCAAATATGGAAGAGTGAAAAGAATTTCTTGTATCTTATCAGATCATATTACAATAAGCCTAAGAATCAACAGCAAAAAGTTACAGAAACATCACAAATAAGTGGAGACTGGTCAAAGAAGTAGGGAGAAAATTAACAACTTTCTAGAATCAAATAAAAATAAAAGCACAACTTAACAGATACTTTGTGGACAGCTAGGGCAGTTGAAGAACAAAGTTTATAGCTATGAGTGCTTACATTAAAACTGGAGACCACTTCTTAATAAATAATCTAATGGTGCAATCAAATTCATTAAAACAAGAAAGCAGTAGTTAGCAAGAAATAATACACATCATGGCAGAAATAAATGACATCGAGACTAAAAGAGCCACATATAGAATTGATAAAACAAAAATTGATTCTTAAAAAAGAGTCAATATGGGCAAGCACCTAGTCAAAATAACAATATCAATGACAACAAAACCTCCAAAGCTTCAAATGAATAAAATTAGAGATAAGAAGGGAGTTACTATAGATTGCAAAAATACAGGGTCATTAGGAAGTACTCTGAAAATTTGTATTAAAAGCTGGATAAATTCCTAAACACCCATGATTTACCAAAACTGCATCACAAAGATAAAAACAGTTTGAACATTGCCATAGAAATCAAAGCAGAATAAAGAAGTCTACAGAGTAAAACCCAAGACAAGAGGGATTCATTGCTGAGAGCTACAAAACCTTTAACAAAATTCTCAGTGATGCTTCTTAAAGTGTTCCAAAAACTAGAAAGAAAGGAAGATTACAAAATTCACTCCATGAAGCCAGCATCACGCTCATACCAAAACAGGTAAAGAAAAATAAATATAGACAAATCAAACTGATGAACACAAATGAATAAACTTATAATAAAATCTTGCAAATCAAATTTAAGAACATTTTAAGAAGACCATTTCCCATGACCAAGTTGCTTTATTACAGGCATCCAAGACTGGATCAATGTATGTAAATCAGTAAGTATAATTAACATGAAGATAGACTTAAGAACAAAAGTCATATGATCATTTTGACTTTGTCAGAGAATACAATCTCTTTATGATAAATGCCCTGAGTAACTCAGAATTAATGTAAGTACTCCAACATAATAAAGGCTATGTAACAACAAGTCTGTAGCCAACAGCATGCTGAACAGCAAAAACCTGAGAATATTTTCTCTAAGATCTGAAAGGAGACAAGAATGACAGTTCACTGTCCCTGTTGGTATTCAATACAGTGTTTGAAGTCTTAGCTAGAGCAATAAGACGAGGGAAAGAAAATGAAAGGAATAAGAAAGTAAAAAGTCAAATTGTGTCTATTTACAGGTATGATTGTCTACCTAAAAGATTATAAAGACTGCCAGAAATCTCTTAGAATCAATAACTGTTTTATGCAAATTAGCAGGATATAAAAGTCAACACACAGAAATCAGACATGTACCAAACAGGAATAAAACAGAGGTTACACAGCAAGCCTATAGTTAGAGATTACCTAATTTCTGACAAACTGTCAAAAATGCACCCTGGGGGGAAAATCAGTCTCTAACAAATGGTGTTGGAAGAACTGTTTTTCCACATGTACAAGAACAACTAGATACCCGTCTCTCACATCACACGAAAATCAATTCAAAGTGGAACAAAGACCTTAATGTAAGACACAAAACTTTAAAAATTCTGGAAAGACTTTAAGATACAGGCATGGGCATGGGTTTTCTGCAAAATGAACATAGCAGCACAAGAAATAATCAACAGATTATTAAGTGACAAAGAAACTTTGATGCATGCATGCATGCATGCACATACAGTGGAATATTTTGTAACTGTAAAGAAGACATGAAATTATGACATTTTATAGGAAAATGGGCAGAACTGGAAATCATTGAAGCCAGACTTAGATAAACATGGCGCTTTTCTTTCATACGTGGAACTGGATTTAAAATTATATATTTGTGTATAGATGTATGCATCCATATATAAATATATAGATCATGAAAGCAGAAAGTGGGGCTTGAGGAAAGAAAGGGGCCTTTAGAGAGTGTAGACTAGAGAGGGATGGAATCCATGTGATAAGAAAGCAGAGGAGGGGATTAGCTGGGGAGAAGGAAGATGATCAGCTGGAATGGCAAACAGACACCAGGAAGACTGGAAGGAGGATTAATGAGAACCATGTATGAAGAAGCCTCAATGAATTCCATTGCTTTGTATGTCAGTCTAACATGTTAAAAAGGAAACGCTGTCCTAACATGACTTCCAAGATTCAAGGGATTTTCAGAAAAGATGACTTTGTTTGTCCTACACTTCCTACATCAAATATTATTGCATTTTTGCATATAAAACATGAATGAACTGATATACAAATGAATGCGAGTATAGATACATGCTGTATCTAAGATACAATAAATCTCAGTTGGCTCAGGTTGTCCACGGCTCTATACATTACTGTGCTGAGATCGTGAATGATGCATGAATTGCAATGACGCCTACCAGTTCCCAGGAAGAATATTGGCCAGGATGAAGGTGCCCTACTGTGCCAAAGCTCCCTTACTGTCATAGGACATGGTGGAGGAAAAAGATCGGCAGTGACACAGAAACCCCAAGAGACTCTCAGAAAGTAAAGAGATCATCAACGATAATTTGGACAACTTCTTAAGTGGATTTGAAGTTTCTAAAGTGAGAGTATTAAGATGTTGACCACTGTATCCCCACTGTATCCTGTCTTAACAAACAGGAAAGGATGGCAAAGTAAATGTAAAGTGTAAAGAAGAAACAAAATGGCAAAGTCAAAATGGGAGGAGTGAACAGGAAGAAATAGAGGAAAGTACTCAAAGTAAAAAAGTAAAAGCAGGCTTCTAAAATGTACTTTTGCATGTTTCTGTGCGTGTGTGTGTGTGTGTGTGTGCACATGTGTATGTGCGTGGATATGTATATGTGTGTGCATATATGTGTGTGTATATATGTGTGTGTGTATGCATACGTGTGTATGTGTGTGTGTGTGTGTATATACACAACACCACCATCAACTTTTTTATATGTATGGGTGTTTTCCTGCTGTGCACCACTTGTAAACCTCTGCCTTTGATGTGTTTTTCCAGAAGTCTTCCAAATAACCTTCCAGTTGTTATGGCTGGTGCTTTCTCTGCCTTTCCTCTTGTAAACTAAATTCCAAACAGCAGCTCTAGTCTTCTAAGGAAGACATTCTTTGCACTTAAACCATCTACACTAATTAATGGACAATTCCTTGACTCAAGTCTCTTAAGCAAGGCCATCACTGTGCACCTCTGGGTTCTGACTGCATCTTCCAAAGCCTTAGGGGTCACATCTCATTATGAGGACTTGCTATTAGCTGGAGAAGGGCAGTGGCAGGTGACAAGGCACTAGTGTTTCAGTTGTCCGAAGGTGGACAAACATCTTTGCTTTCCACAGGTGAGCGCTTAGACTAGGAAAGATGCTGTCTGCTCAGGATGAGGTGGTTGGGATGGACCAGAGACTGCCAAAGAAGCCTATTTATTTACAATCCAGGGAGTGGGAAATTAGGCCATTGTGCTTCTGCACAGGGGAAGAATTCATAAAAAGTCACACGGAATTATTCTTATATAACTGACAATGACATCGTTGTAAGGTGGAAACGGGGCTTTATTTGTCTTACTTAAAATGATGTATAGAGCACTTGTCTGTTTACCCCACTGCAAACAGCTTCTGCAAAAACAGCCGGGGATCCCCAGGGGCTTCACTGATAGTTATAAGTTACTCGAGCAAAATCTCTCAAGCAACTTGCTGCTTGCAGTATCCATTATTCTAAATTCAAAGGCCCTTTTCTTGTTGTTTGTTTGTTGGTGTTGAATGTGGGTATCCCCCCCAATTATGCCACATGCAATATTACTTTAAAAATATAAAATGTGTCAGAACAAAGCTACCTTTCAAATAGTAAGTATATATATACCTATTTAAAACATACACAGCCAGAGGCAGAGAAACATTGGATAAATAGGCCTCATAATCAAATCTGGCTCAGGTTAAAGTGAAGTTAGTTTGATGGATTCAGCCAGAGCCCCAGTAAATAATGGTCTCTGTAACTAAGCTTCCTCAGCTTCTGCTCTCTGAGGCTCACGGGCTGCTCAAAGGTCGATTGGAGATGAACAGGAGGCACAGTTCAGAAATGAGCAGGCAGCTTTCCCACCCACGTGCAGACCCCTCTGTGGCCCTCAGCCCGTTTCACCAGAAGCTGGGCCAAGGAGGGATGTTTGTACCCACACAAATGCCCCAGTGTCAGCATCTGTCACTGAGCCATGACAAGGCTCATATGTGGGAATGGGAAAGGAAGAAGTGAAAATCAATGCACACTAAAGCCATGTCTTTCTTGTCTGCCACAGCACCTAGGCCCTTCTGTGGCTCTTGTCTGCCTATGTGTCTTTTTAAAACTTGTAAGTTACACTATTTTTTCAAGGCCAATTCCTCTTGGTTTATTCACCATTAATGAGGAAGATGAGCAGCTAAAGAATGGATATTCCAGAAGAACCAAAGGTATACATTAACCCTCCCCTTTGGTTGGAGCTGCCGGGATCCAGCACTGTTTCTCTCCCAGCCTTACCCACGGTGCCTGCTTCTCAGAGTTCTCAAGACCTAGCACAGCTCGCTGTCGTGTTTTTACACACCCCAAAAGGCAGAGGATGATGACCTGGGGATAAGTTTTTGCAGGTTTAGTCGATTTGAGATCGGCTAATTTTTAAGACCCAAACTGTTTTCCTAGTATGAAGGTCTTTACTATTCACTCCTTCATTTAAACAGGGGCCAGCGACTCTGAGCTCATCCAGGGAAAGAAATTTGACTTTGAGCGGTTAAAAGAACAATAACCCTCACCTTCCTGTAGGCACATCAGATTATTTCCATATACTTTAATGATATGAGTTTCTCTGCCAAAGGATGGATTAGGTAAAGTGGTAAAAATGGCCCCTCTCCATGGGCAGAGGATGAGGATGCTTCTGGGTGTCCTTTACTGAGATGCTGAGGGAGAAGGAAAGAAAGTTCCGCAGCAACCACAGAGGGCAAAGCTCGGGAGCCGGAGAGCACTGTGGCGTCTAATAGATGATGGCTGCTGCCGAGCACTTGTGTAGACTTCAGCCATGCAGAAAACAGAGGTCCGAGTGGTGTGGCGTTTTCTCCTACTGGCCATGCTTAAGTCCCATGTGCTGTGTCATCCAATGCATTGTCTCATAGGCACTTTCATGCATTTTTGAAGAACTTTCAGGCTTGTACTTAGGTTTTCCAGTCCTGTAACCACCTTCCTCAAAATATGCAAGCTGTTCTCTCTAGCAGATATGGTACCAATTTTGTGATTTTATTTTATTTTTAATTGATTTTATTGAGCTATACATTTTTCTTTGCTCCCCTCCCTTTCTCTCCCCTCCTCTTCAACCCTCTCCCATGGTCCCCATGCTCCCTATTTACTCAGGAGATCTTGTCTTTTTCTACTTCCCATGTAGATTAGTATGTCTCTCTTAGGGTCTTCATTGTTGTCTAGGTTCTCTGGGATTGTGATTTGTAGGCTGATTTTCTTTACTTTATGTTTAAAAACCACTTATGGGTGAGTACATATAATAATTGTCTTTCTGGGTCTGGGTTACCTCACTCAATATAATATTTTCTAGATCCATCCATTTGCCCACAAATTCCAAGATGTCTTTTTTTTTTTTTCTGTGTAGTACTCCATTGTGTAACTGTACCACATTTTCCTTATCCATTCCTTGGTCAAGGGGCATTTGTTGTTTCCAGGTTCTGACTATGAAGACCAATGTTGTTATGAACATAGTTGAGCACATGTCCTTGTGGCACGATTGAGCATCCTTTGGGTATATACCCTAAAGTGGTATTGCTGGGTCTTGAGGAAAGTTGTTTCCTAATTTTCTGAGAAATTGCCATACTCATATCCAAAGGGGCTGTACCAGCTTGCACTCCCACCAGCAATGCAGAAGTGTTCCCCTTTCCCCACAACCTCTCCAGCATAAGTTGTCATCAGTGTTTTTGATCTTGGCCATTCTTACAGGTATAAGATGGAATCTCAGAGTTGTTTTGATTTGCATTTCTCTGATGGCTAAGGATGTTGAGCATTTCCTTAAGTGTCTTTCAGCCATTTTAGATTCCTCTGTTGAGAGTTCTCTGTTTAGGTCTGTGCTCCATTTTTTATTGGATTATTTTTTCTATTGATGACCAATTTCTTGAGTTCTTTGTATGTTTTGGAGATCAGACCTCTGTCTGATGTGGGGTTTGGTGAAGATCTTTTCCCATTCTGTAGGCTGTCGTTTTGTCTTGTTGACCATGTCCTTTGCTTTACAGAAGCTTTTCAGTTTCAGGAGGTCCCATTTATCAATTGTTTCTCTCAGTGTCTGTGCTACTGGGGTTATATTAAGAAGTGGTCTCCTGTGCCAATGTGTTCAAGTGTACTTCCCACTTTCTCTTCTATGAGGTTCAGTGTGGCTGGCTTTATGTTGAGGTCTTTGATCCATTTGGACTTGAGTTTTGTGCATGGTGATAGATATGGACTTATTTTCGTTCTTCTACATGTTGATATCCAATTATGCCAGTACCATTTGTTAAATATGCTTTATTTTTTCATTTTATATTTTAGGTTCTTTGTCAAAAATCCGATGTTCATAGGTGTGTGGATTAATATCTGGGTCTTTGATTTGGTTCCATTGGTCCTCCTATCTGCTTTTATGCCAATACCAGGCTGTTTTCAGTACAGTAGCTCTGTAATAGAGTTTGGACGTCAGGTATTGTGATGCCTCCAGAAGTTCTTTTATTGTACAGGGTTGATTTGGCTAACCTGTGATTTTGCTTTTCTATATAAAGTTGAGTACCATTCTTTCAAGGTCTGTGAAGAATTTTGCTGGGATTTTGATGGGCATTGCATTGAATCTGTAGATTGCTTTTGGTAAGATTGCCATTTTTACTATATTAACTCTACCTACCCAAGAGCATGGAAGATCTTTCCACTTTCTGGTGTCTTCTTCAATTTCTTTCTTCAAAGATTTAAAGTTCTTGTCATACAGGTCTTCCACTTGTTTGGTTAGAGTTACTCCGAGATATTTTATGCTATTTGTGGCTATTGTGAAGGGTGATGCCTCTCTAATTTCTTTCTCAGCCCATTTATCATCTGTGTACAGGAGGGCTACTGATTTTTTTTTTTTTAGTTAATCTTGTATCCTGCTACATTTACTGAAAGTGTTTTGGGTTTTAGAAGTTCCTTGGTAGAATTGTTGGGGTCGCTTATGTAAACTATCATATCATCAGCAAACAGTGAGAGTTTGACTTCTTCTTTTCCAATTTGTATCCCCTTGATCTCCCTTTGGTGTCTTATTGCTCTAGCTAGGACCTCAAGAACTATATTGAATAGATATGGAGAGAGTGAGCAACCTTGTCTTGTTCCTGATTTCAGTGAGATCGCTGTGAGTTTAACTCCATTTAGTTTGATGTTGGCCATTGGCTTGCTGTATATTGCCTTTTCTATGTTTAGGTATGTTCCTTGTTCTTTCCAAGACCTTTATCATGAAGGGATGTTGTATTTTGTTGAAAGCTTTTTCAGCATCTAATGAGATGATCATATGGTTTTTATTTTTCAGTTTGTTTATATGATAAACTATATAGACAGTTTTTCGTATGTTGAACCATCCCTGCATCTCTGGGATGAAGCCAACTTGATCATGGTGGATGATGGTTCTGATGTGTTCTTGGATTCGATTTTCCAGTATTTTATTGAGTGTTTTTGCATCAATATTCATGAGTGAGATTGGTCTATAATTCTCTTTCTTAGTAATGTCTTTATGTAGTTTGGGTATCAGTGTAAATATAGCCTCATAAAAAGAGTTTGGCAATGTTCCTTCTGTTTCTATTGTGTGGAACAATTTGAGAAGTATTGGTATTAGTTCTTCTTTGAAAATCTTGTAGAATTCTGAGCTGAAACCATCTGGTCCTGGGCTTTTTTTTTTTTGGTTGGGAGACTTTTGATGACTGTTTTTTATTTCTTTAGCAGCTATAGTTCTATTTAATTGGCTTATCTAGTCTTGATTTAATTTAGGTAAGTGATATTTATCCAGAAAATTGTCCATTTCCTTTAAGTTTTCTAATTTTGTGGAGTACAGGTTTTTGAAATATGACCTAATGGTTCTCTGGATTTCCTCCATGTCTGTTGTTATTTTCCCCTTTTCATTATTTATTTATTTATTTATTTATTTATTTATTTATTTATTTATTAATATTCTCTCTCTGCCTTTTGGTTAGTTTGGATAAATATTTGTCCATTTTGTTGATTTTCTTGAAGAACCATCTCTTTGTCTCGTTGATTTTTTTGTATTGTTTTCTTTGCTTCTATTTTGTTGATTCCAACTTTCAATTTGATTATTTCCTGCCGTCAAGTTCTCTTGGGTGAGTTTGCTTCTTTTTGTTTTAAAGTTTTCAAGTATTCTGTTACTTCACTAGTGTGGGATTTTTTCACTTTCTTTATTTAGGCATTTAGTGCTATGAACTTTCCTCTTAACACTGCTTTCATTGTGTCCCATAAATTTGGGAATGTTGCATTGTCATTTTCATTGAATTTTAGGAAGTCTTTAATTTCTCCCTTATTTCTTCATTGACCCATTGATGCTTCAGGTGGGCATTGTTTAATTTCCATGTTTGTGGGCTTTCTGGAATTAGTGTTGTTGTTGAATTCTAACTTTAAGCCATGGTGATCTGATAAGATACATGGGGTTATTCCAATTTTTTTTTCATATCTGTTGAGGTTTGTTTTGTTAACAAGTATGTGGTCAATTTTTGAGAAGGTTCCATGAGGTGCTGAGAAGAAGGTATATTCTTTTATGTTTGGATGGAATGTTCTATAGATGTCTGTTAAGTCCATTTGAGTCATAACATCTGTTAGTTCCCTTATTTTTCTCTTAATTTTTTGTCTAACTGACCTATTCAGTGGTGAGAGTGAAGTGTTGAAGTTGTCCACTATTAGTGTGTGAGGTTTAATGTATGATTTAAGCTTTAGAAGTGTTTCTTTTATATATGAGGGTGCCCTTGTATTCGGAGCATAGATATTCAGTATTAAAATTTTCTCTTGATGGATATTTTCCTGTGACTAATATGAAATGTCCTTCTTTTTCTCTTTTGATTGATTTTAGTTTGAAGTCTATTTTGTTAGATATTAGGCTAGCTACACCAGCTTGTTTCTTAGGTCCATTTGATTGGGAATTTTTTCCCAACCCTTTATTCTGAGGTGGTATCTTTCTTTGAGGTTGTGGTATGTTTCTTGTATGCAGCAGAAGGATGGATTCTGTTTTAGTATCCAATCTGTTAGTCTGTGTCTTTTTGTAGGTTAGTTGAGTCCATTTATATTAAGGGATATTAATGACTAGTCATTGCTATCTCCTGTTCAATTTAGTTTTCATTGCTGGTGATGTTATTTTGCGTGTTTTTCCCTTCTTTGGAATTTGCTGCTGTGAGATCAACAATTGTCTGTGTTTTTGTTGATGTAGTCAACTTCCTTTGGTTAGTTTTCCTTCTAGTATTTTGTGTAGGGCTGGGTTTGTGGCTAAGTATTGGTTAAATCTGGTTTTGTCATGAAATATCTTGTTTTGTCCTTCTATAGTGATTTAAGTTTTGCTGGGTATAGTAGTCTGGGCTGGCATCTGTGGTCTCTTAATGTCTGCATAATGCTTGACCATGACCTTCTGGCTTTCATTGTCTCCATTGAGAAGTCATGTGTAATTCTCATAGGTCTACCTTTATATGTTACTTGGTCTTTTTCCTTTGCAGATCTTAATATTCTTTCTTTATTCTGTATGTTTAGTGTTTTGGTTATTATGTGGCAAGGGGACCTTTTTATCCAATCTATTTGGTGCTCTGTAGGCTTCTTGTATCTTCATAGATATATCTTTTTTTAAGTTAGGAAAAATTTCTTCTATGATTTTGTTAAATATATTTTCTATGCTTTTGAGTTGAACTTCTTCTCCTTCTATACCTATTATTTTTAGGTTTGGTCTTTTCATGGTGTCCCATATTTCCTGGATATTTTGTGTTAAGCTTTTGTTAGATTTAATGTTTTCTTTAACTGATGAGTCTATTTCCTCTATTGTATCTTTAGCAGTTGAGATTCTCTCTCCCATCTCTTGTATTCTGCTGCCCATGCTTGCGTTTGTGGTTCCTGATTGTTTTCTCATGATTTCTGTTTCAATAATTTCCATGGCTTGTGCTTTCCTTATTGTCTCTATTTCAGTTTTCAAGTCTTGAATTGTTTCTTTCATATGTTTGATTGCTTTTTCTTGATTTTCTTTAAGGGATTTGTTGATGTCTTCCAAATTTTTGTATGTCTTTTTCTTCATATCTTTGAGGTAATTTTTCATTTCCTCTTTAAGATCCTCAAACATTCTCCTAAAGTTATTTTTAGGTCATTTTCTTCTGCTTCATCTATATTTGGTTGTTCAAATCTTGCTGTTGTAGGTTCACTAGTTTTTACTTGTGTCATGTTGCTCTTTGTTGTGTTGAGTGTGTTCATACCTTGTCTACCCATCTTTTCCTCTGATTGGTGTAGTTAAGGCTTTCATATGATTCTGGTGATCAATCTTCCAGGTGCCAGTGGATCCAAGGCTCAGATTGTTGCTCCTAGTCTCCTTGTGGTACAGTCAGTGCCATGGTTCCAGTCACCCTGTTGGCCACTCTGTGTTATTGGAGGTTGCTCAGTGCTCCTGGGGTTTGCTTTGCTCCTGTGGAGTTTGCTGTTTCAGGCCTGCTCCAGTCAAGATTGTTGGCTCAGTCCTGTTTCTGTAAATGTACCTGTTCTTGATACACTTCTGCCAAGTTCCCCGGTTTGAGTTGGTCCCACAAAGGTCTCTGGCTCCAATTTACTCCCCCAGAGGTCCCAGACTCACTCCTAGACCTGTAGAGGTCTCTGGTTCCTGCCTACTCCCTCGGAGGTCCCAAACTGACACCCAGACCTGCAGAGGTCCTGGCTCAGGCTACTTCCTTGGAGGTCCCAGATTCACACCCAGACCCACAGAAGTCCTGGCTCAGGCCCACTCTCTCAGCATTTGATCCCCTGTTCCTTCTCCTGTGGAGTTCGCTGTTTCAGGCCTGCTCCAGCCTAGATCACTGGCTCAGTTCTATTTCCATAAATGTCCCTGGTCTGGATCTGCTCCTGATCCTGTAGAGTTCACTATCTCGGGCCTTCTCCGGCCTAGGTTGCTCACTCAGTCCTGTTTCTGTAAATGTCCCTGGTCTGGATGTGTTCCTGCTCCTTTGGAGTTCACTGTCTCAGGCCTGCTACAGTCTAGGTCACTGGCTTGGTACTGCTCCTGTGGAGTTCATAAGTTACACTTTTTATCTGTGTATATGTGTATGATCTTTGTGTATGTGCATATGATCTATGTGCATATGTGTGCATGGTCTGTGCATGAGTGCACGGAGGTCAGACACCAATTCTGGGTGTCCATCCTCATCTTCCATTTGTTTGTGTCAGGGTCTTTTGTTGTTTTCCAGTGTGTACAACATGGATCTTCTGTCTCTGTTTCCCCTCTCACAACAGGGGCACAGGGATCAAGTGATGTGGGATGTCCTTTCTGTATAAGTGTTGCTTTTATTGGTTAATGAATAAATTTACTTTGGTCTATGGTAGGGCAGACTATAGCTAGGCTGGAAGAGATATATAGAGTGAGTAGGCAGAGTCAAAAAGATGCCATGTAGCTGCCGAAGGAGAAGTAGACACTGGAACCTTACCAGTAGGCCACAGAGTTGTGGCAATACACAGGTTAATAGAAATGGGTTAATTTAATATGTGAGAGTTAGTTAATAAAAAGCCTTAGCTAATAGGTCAAACAGTGTTGTAATTAATATATATTCTGTGTGATTATTTGGGTCTGGGCAGCTAGGAAATGAAAGAGCAGTCTCCATTTACAATTAAGGATGTATATTAAAAGTGTCTGGTTTATATGGATTCTTGGGGTCCAAACTTAGGTCTTATCCATTGCACCAACTCCCAGCTTTCCATCCATACATCTGTATGTATGTATGTATGAGCAGAAGGTATGTGTTCATGCTACAATCCATACAGATGCCTCCAACTAAACACTAATACAAACATTAGCAGTGCCTTTGTAGAATGAAATTATGGGCCCTAATTTTAGCTTAGTTATTTTTGTACTACATGTTAGACATATCAGACACTTGGCAGAGAATCACTACAGGGAGCTCTGCAGTTTACATTATGAAAAAGACATAACTAATTATAATACAACACAGCAAATGCTAAAGTTGAAGTAAGTGTGGCATTAAGTACACACTCGAAGACAGAGGATTCATATTTAACCATTCAAAGAAGGGAAATCAGGATAAGTAAGTTGATGGATGTCTTTGGGTTATTGTGTCCTTATTGATAAAGTGGACACCTGTAGAATGGATATAAGAAATATCAATATAAGAAATAAAGAATGATATAAATAATAAGAAATATTTGGCTACCACCTTAGTGGTCCTCCCTCCTGATAGTAACTCTCAAATTAGAAGGATAAATAAAGATGGTCTTTTGCCAAGGGACTAAAATCAGAAATGACTACTATGTGGAAGGATGGGAAGGAAAGAAGGCTGAATGAGGATCCCTTGCTTCCCTTCAGTGTGATGAGTTAACTCATAGCAGGAAAAAGCAAGACTCTTGATTCTTTAAACTACATTTCACATTCCTCTTTCATTTTATTCAATGTCATGCTTATAGCAAAGCACACACATTTCTTCAGTCTTGATAAACATCCATATGACAACTTTCAGCAAGGCTGTCCCCACATTACAGAGCTGGTCACCCACTGATTCTTGGAGGACTTTTACCACCCTGCTTCAAGAAGCATGATTAAGTGACAGTTGCAATCATCAGGCAGACTGGCCTTAGGTTTAAAGTATGAGTCACAAGCTTCCCAGGCTGGCCACCAGCCAGTGTGTCCTGGCTCATTCTAGCTCACCAAAGGTTGACAATGTGTGCATGTCCTCTAAATTCAGCACCCAATGATATCATATTGAGGACTTGCAATCTACCACTTTGCACATACTTAGCCACAAGATTGGCCAATACTACAGGTCAGGTTTCTCTTTCTGAAAGTTACTATTAGACATTAACTGGGTAACTTCATCTCCAGCCAATGTCTGAGCAATCACTGGTATGAAGATCACACTACATCTGCCTAACATGGGGTTCTTCTATGAAGCCATCATGGCTCTGTTGTCCTCTGCAAACCCATAAATTCTGTGGTCAGCCTACACTCAGACTGATGAATCTCTCCTCCTCTATCTTCTTTTCAGAGATATTAGTATCCAGTAAACTTCAGCACACTCAACCTTGCCTCGAAATTTACCTTCTGCACAATAGACATCTTCTGAGGTAGATCTTGAATTGGTCTAGAAAAGGATGTACTGAGATGGAGTTTTAGTATGGATGCTTAATGACCAGCTGATGACTGGACAGTTATCCAAACACAATTTCCAGATATGTCTATGAGGATATCTCAAGAAAAGAGAAGTGTTTAGATTGACTGACTTAGTGAAGTACAGGGACCTCTGCAAGTTGAGTGGGATCAGTCACTCTGTTGAGAACATGAATCAAACAAAAAGGTGGAGGAGGATTGCCTAACTGCTTGAGTGGGGACATCAACATCCAGCTCTTGTTGCTCCCTTGGTCTCAGGTCTTCCAGTCACAGTATTGCTGGTTCTTCATCATCCCAACATTAGATCATGGGACTTCTGATGTGAAATCTTTCTGTATATGTAATACTTTTATTGGTTAATGAATAAAGAAGCTGCTTTGGCCTGTGATAGGGCAGAATAGAGCTAGGTGGGAAAACTAAACTGAATACTGGGAGAAAAAAGGTGGAGTCAGAGAGAAGCCATGTAGCTGCCCACAGGAGAGAGATGCCAGTAAGCCACAGCCACATGGTGAGACACAGATTAACAGAAATGGGTTAATTTAAGACACAAGAGTTAGCCAGAAATATGTTTATGCTATTGGCCAAACAGTATTGCAAATAATATAGTTTCTGTGTGATTATTTCAAGTCTGGGTGGTCAGAAAATGAAGCCTGCCAACAGACTTCTAAACATACATAATCACATGAGCTGAACTTCTGGTAAAACCCACTATCCAGCTTTAAGGAGTGTAGTTAGTTTTATCCTCTAGATTTTTTGCAACTTTGGGATGCACCTCAGCTTCTTCTTCTCTTCTTCCTCATTATCCTCTTCCTCTTCCTCCTTCTTCATTCCTTCCTCACTGTCTCTTCTTTTCATAGGTGTTGGACCTAGACACCATTATGTATGCTAGGCCAGTGTTCCATCACAAACTATATTTTTACCCTTGTTTCACTTTTTATTTTGAGACAGGATCTCATTAGTTTGCCCAGGCTAACCTTGACCACACTTTTTTAACTTGTGATTCTCCTGCCTCATCCCCCTGGACTTACTGAGTTTACAGGCTTACACCAGCAGACCTAGGCCACACGTCAGTTCTTCTTAAGGGTGCCTCCAGGCAATGAGTACACCTGGCTTGTTGCAAGGGCTTGGGCATGTACACATAAGAAAGAGTTCCTCTCTTGGGCAGCCTGCGTGAGGTTCTGGTTGGATCAGCAGAGAATTAGTCTATGGTTGACGGAGCCTCCTATTCAGTGATGCTCCCCACTCTTCCTTCATAGGGACCAAATACCAGGGACACTCCAAGTCTACCTTAGCTTTTGGAGAACCCAACATATGACATGGGAGGATGTATTGGTCACTTTTTCTTGTGGTACTGTGACAAAATACTAGACAGAAGAAACTTTGGGAGGCTGAAGTTTATTTGGGCTCACCATTCCATAGTGGAAGTGACTCAACAGTTGAAGAGGCTTAGCGCATGTTGAGGGGGTTTGACACATGGCTCTTCACATCTTGGCACACAGGATACAGAGTTTGGGAAGATACTAGAAGAAAGCCATGCAGAAGCTTTTTAATTTCAAATCATCTCATTTGTCAATTCTTGTTATAATGGAGAATCCCCTCTCCAGTCCTTTACTGTGCCTACAACTTAAGATGTTTCCTTCCAGCAGTTTCAAAGTAAGAAGTAGGAATCTAGTTTTAAAATAGAAGATTTACTCTTCTTTTGCAAACCAAAGCTACATCAAGAGTTCCTATTGCTTCAGTCATGATTTCTATTGTCAAGAAATCAAACAGAAAGAATAAAGGCTAACAAACTTGAAACATAAAAAAAACAAAAATGAAAACCTCACCTATTGTTAGTGGAAAGGTAATTTAACATAGCCACTATGGGAATCAAAACAACCTGCAGAGTGAATAGACTTTGCATAGACAAGAAGAAAATCTTGGTCACCTCTTATTCTGGTATATGATTAAGCAATATGCATAATTCATTAAAAACACACAAAATTAATAATAAAAAAATATTTCAATCACTAAAAAGGCAAATGACTCAAATAGTTCTCAAAAGAAGCACAAGCTTTCATTAACAAATAAATAAAAAATGTACAGTTACATTTGAAACCTCTTATTTTTTCTCCTTTTTCCACTCCAAATTTGTGGATTCTCAAGACTTTTAGTTTTGAGGTCATGCTTCCTGCCATCCAGTGCCATCTATCTCTCCTCTCTATACCTCAGGTGTAAGCTTTGTGCCTGACTCCATCACACTACTTAATGATGTCATTCCCAACACACCTCCTCAATCCTTTCAATTTTGCTCTTTAAAATGAAATGTCTGGTTCCCACTCTAGCTATGATTTCTTGTTGTCTAGGTTCTGTGAACTTTTATTAAGCCACAGTGTTAGCCAGTCTCACAAATCAAGTCTCTTCTGGTTCAATCAGTCTTTTAGCTATGGACATTCAATGGTGACATTGACTGTTAGATCCTGGAAAGAAAGGAGCAATTTCTTCACATTCCTTCTTTGTCCCATCATCCCACCTCCCTGTATTTTCACTGAACCTGGAGGTACACTGCAAATATTTTTGTAAGAGTATGAAGCCTTTGTAAACATCAAATGTGATTTGCATCAACATAAATCTATGATTCAAAACCCAGTAATTTGTTAATCATTAACTCAGCCCTTAGCACAAGCCAGTCCTTGGTCATTTCCAATAGGTAACTGAAGAAGCAGGACATGTGCAGGCTGCATCATGTCCTTCCTGAGATGCTACTCTGCCTTTTCCTTTGTCACCCACACAGGAATGTTGGCATGTTCTGCCATCAATTTTAGGTGGTTGAAATGAGCACTTTTACTTTATGAACATGCTTAGGATCATGACCACATGTCTGTGGGATCTTGGTGCATCCCTTTATCCATTCCCATTCAATGGTTCACATGTCCATTCTTTTCTTTGGGAAAATCATAGAGAAAGAAATTGACTTCTACAGACTGTGATAGCAATATATGCTTTTTAAAAAATGTTTTTATTTGCTTGTTTGGTCTTAAGAATCTAAGTTGCCATAGTTTGGTGAAACAAATTTTAATAGAAAAAAGGGCAAAAACCATTTGGTAATAATAATTTTCAAAGACTAGAAATGTGCATTACATTGTTAAATGAGTTATATAAGTACAATACCTTGAATAAGAGTAGAAATGTATATACAGTATTTTCTAACAAAATTAATCTCAATATACAAAATTTATATACACTATATAAAAGTCCAATACAATGTAAAACATTTAAAACTAGTAGTTGCTTTTAAAAAGTAGATTCAATAATCTACCCTTTTATCTTTTCAAAACAAGAACCTTGAATCTAATTTCCTTGGTTTAGCTTTTTTCCCCTGACAATTATCAATAATAACTTGTAACTAACCCTCTAAACAATGACAAATATCAATAATCCATTGAATGACCAAGCACCACTCACCCTACCTCTTGGGAATGTGGGCATTACATCCTTAAATTTACTTCCTTCTGTCTGGGGCAAAGTATCTTCAGCCAACTAGAAATTATTCTTAGCAGTTTGTTGCCCAAAGCTACTCCTTAGGTAGTATTTTTGGCATAGTTGTGTTATTTTAGTCCTGGAGGAATTGTCATTGTGGGGCCCCATTCTCCTTATGGGGACCTCAAAGTTTGCTGTTAGGCATGATCATGGTTCACTGTAGAAAACAGATCAAGACTCAAACCCAAAATCATATATAGGAAGGTAGATGAAACCTTTTTCTATAATTAGTTAGTATTCTAAATGATCATTAATATCTTGACAAAAAGTTAAAAAATAAATATATATTAATCTTATAAATCTTATACCTTAAGAAAAGCTATCAAAAGGTCAATATAAAAACCAAGGGATTATGAGATTAGTAGCAATAAAATAGTCTTCAAATTTTTTTTTCTGTCCTATATCAGGTGGCTTTTCTGATATAAGACAGAGATTTTGAATTTTATCTTAATAAGCATGCTTGGGTTTAGAGAAGGAGAGAGCCACACTTCAACTTCCAAGCCAACTTTAATCTTTAATTGAACTGGGACTACAAAAAGACCATTTGCATTATTGTCTGTAGAGAATAGCAGAAACTAACATTTTAGAAGATTTATGAAATTTTATCCTGTAGGAAATGTGTTATACTAATAGGCCAATTTACTCTTTTTCTTTAGACATTTTTTTTCTGGATTTATCCTTTTTCTTCAGATGTCTCATTAGTCCAGTGGTCTTCAGATTCTTTGAGTAGATACCTTTATTTTCCTGAAAAGACAAAAACAAAAACCTTCCCCAATCCTAAATTTAGGAAGATTCTTTTCTGGCACATTATATCTGATAAAATGAAAAGCATTTGTTAGAATTATAGGTTAATTCAGATTAAAAAGTCATGTTGTTTTATGAACTATCATCTCTTCTAATTAAGAGGTGTCTTTTGTTCAAATAGAATCTTTATCAATTTTGATAGTATTCATAGCTTTTATTCTCCTGTGAAAAGAAAAGCAAAACCCCTTCCCCAATGAAGCACATGTCCTGGTTTCCATTCTGAGGTCAATATTTCTTTAAAGTATATTGGCTGATTTAATTCTATAGTTTTTTTCTACTATCCAGTGTCTCTCCATAGCTTTTGTACCTTTCTCATTAGCATTTAGAAAACTCAAACTTAATAAAGCATTATGCAATTTCTGGGGGTATTTATCATCATTTTCTGTTTATTTAACATATCCTTTAGAGTTTGATTTGATCTTTCTATAACTACCTGCACTGTACTATTGTGTGGTATACATGTAGTATGCTTTATATTATAATAAGCAAAAAAACTGTTTCATTTTCTTAGAGACATATGCTGGAGCATTATCTGTCTTTGTGCAGGTATACCTATGATGGCCATAACTTCTAGCAAAAGAGTTTTGAAACAACTGACTCTTTTGCTAGAAGTTATGGCCATCATAGGTATACCTGCACAAACAGTTTTTTTGCTTATTATAATATATTGAAAACCTGAATAGGTATCAATAGTGTGGTGTACATATTTTAGTTTTCCAAATTCTACAAAATGGCGCACATCCATTTGCTAGATTTCAATCCTTTGAGTACTCTTTGGGTTACTTCCTACAGGTCGCAGTGTTTGGTTTTATAAAGAACAAGTAAGACATTTCCTTATAATCTCCTTGGTTTGTAATGGAAAAGTCATTTTTTAAACTTTCCTTTTAACATGATGTTTTTTAAAGAAATTCTGAGACATTCAGCACATTTTTTATCAATAATTGATTAATTTCTGCATTACTTTGTGCTAGAGGACCTGGCAGACCTATATGGGATTGGATGTGAATTATGTATATGTTATAATGCTTATTCCTGAATAAATCTTGTATCTTAATAAATAATAAAGTCAATTCTGTATAATATATTCTACATATTCTGTATAATCTGATATAAATTCAGGGGCTTCAATATGCAAAACTCTTTTTCCTTATTGTGAATCAGTAACTATGTTGAGAGGTTCTTTAAAATCCTTTAATACCATGAGAATAGCATATTCTTCTGACTTTTGAACAGGATAATAAAGGCTTTCTTCCACTTTACTTAAATTTTCTGATTTGTAACCTGCCTTTCCTGATTTATTTGCATCAGTATATAATAGAGGTGTCCAGTTATTGGTATGTCCCATACAATGCAAGGAAGAATCCCATTAGCTCTCTTTATAACTTGAATTCTCTTGCTTTTTAGTTGCTGTAAATCTCTCCCCAAAATTACTACAAGCTCTTTGCCAGGGTTCACTTTCTTCCAATAATTTGTTAATTTTATCATTAAAAGGCACTATAATTTTTTCTGAATCTATCCCTGCTAATTGACAAAGTCTCAGTTTTCCTTTCATAATTAACTCAGAGACCTTTTCCACATAAGTTTTTAATTTTTTACTCAGTTTATGTGGTAAAAAGATTCATTCTAAGATAATATCCTCCCTCTGCATTAAAATTCTCATAGGGGAATGTTTGGATAATATGACTAGAACGCAGTTAAGATTCAGATTTACACAATCAACACGTGCCTTCTGCATTTTCTCTTCAATCAAAATCAATTCTCTTACAGCTTCTGCTGAAACTGAGACTATTTAAATCCTTGTCAACATCTAAGGTTTTGTTTAAATTAATCAGTTAATCAGGTTTTATCCCAATAGTGGGCTGTAGATTGGAAATGTCACCTAGCAAGCTTTGGAAGTCATTAAGAGTCTGCAGTTTATCTCTCTTAATTTGCACCATTTGGTGTCTAATTTTCTGTAATCCTATTTTACAACCTAAATAATTAATAGCATCTCCTCTTGGTATTTTTTTCAAGAGCAATTTGTATTCCCCAACAAAACAAATTTTTTTTTTTTACTTCTTTAAACATTCTTTCTAAATTATCTATATTTGAATCAGATAGCAAAATGCTGTCCATGTAATTGTAAACATCAGATTCAGGAAATTGATTATGTATGATTTCCAATGGCTGTCTTACAAAATATTGATACAGGGTGGGGTTATTTAACATTCCTGTGGGAGACCCTTCTATTGATATGCTTTAGCAGGCTGAGAATTATTATATGTAGGCACTGTGAAGGTAAATTTTTCTGTCCTATTCTTGTAAAGGTATAGTAAAGAAACAATCTTTAAAATCGAAAACTATAGAAGGTCATTCTTTAGGCAATAGAGAAGGCAAAGGAATGCCAGACTATAGAGAGCCCATTGGCTGAATCATCTTATTAAAAGCTCTTAGATCTCTTACCATTCTCCATTTTCCAGATTTTTTAAAACAACAAATACAGGAGAATTCCAAAGGCTGGTTGATTATTCAATATGCTGAACATCTAGTTGCTCCTGTACCAGCTGTTCTAAAGCCTGCAGTTTCTCTATTGTTAAAGGCCATTGCTTAACCCATACAGGTTTGCCTATCAACCACTTTAAAGGGAGGGCTGTTGATGCCTTTGAAATATTAGCACCTGTTGTGCCCTGTTCTTTTACAACCTGAATGGTTGGTGACTGTTCTTTATAAAACCTTATAATGTTATTCCCTGAAACATATGTTAATTTATGGTTTGTTTATATGATTGGGGGAATGTTAATCTGAGTATTCCATTGCTGTAACAAATCACATCCCCCAGAATTCATTGCTATGTTAGCAACATATGGTTTTAAAATTCCTCTCTCTCCTTCTGGCTCTATATATTCAACCCATCACACACTCTGCTTTACCTGAGATAAAGTTCTGATCCCTAAATACTGAATATTTATGTCCTGAAAAGGCTGATTTGGATGCCAAGATTCTTATGAAATTATTATTACATCCACACTGTGTCTTCCACACCTTCAATGACAACATAATTTATGCATAATTTTTAATTTTGGTCTTATAGAAGTTTGTAAAAATAGTTTCTTTATGGTTTTTCCTGATTTTTTTTGTTTTCTCTTTTATAGCTGTTCTATTATCCACAGCAGTATGGTTTCTTACAATAGGCATTAAGTTCTTTAATTGCTCTTGGAAGGAGTTTCCTCTATGATGGCAGGAAACAACTGAACCAAATTTGGCATAAAGGCCTGTGAAAGGCCCCTCAAGGAGTTTCCTGATGGCAAAGGGTTACCAGAATATTCCTTGCTTACCTACATTCATTAGTCCAATGCCTGCCTTTGCCACACCTTCTGCACAATCCAGTAGGGAGAGGCATCTAAGTGGATTGTTCTTAGAAAAAAAAAAACATTGGTTCCAGAAACACCGTGTATATAATCCCTTTTAAAGTGACCTTGTTTGACACAATTATAACTTTGAAATTTGGATTTATCCTCCAATCTCTGGAAATCACCTCTTCTATCCATGCATCATCATGTTCATGAGATTCTATATTAATTGTATCTTGGATTCATTCCCCAAAGGGTGCTGACCTTGCATTTAACATCCTAACTATCCTTTTGCATAGAGATTGGCATTCTCAAAAGCCAGAGCTTCAATTACTATTTGTATAGCTTCTGAATTTGGTGTCATTCTACTTACTGTTGAAGTCAGTCTTTGTAAGAATTCCACAATGACTTCCTTTGGACCCTGCATAACTTTAGTAAATGACTCAATTTTCTGACCTATTTCTCCAATTCTATCCCAAGCAGTCAAAGCTGCTGCATGGTATAAATCCAGGGTGTGATCATCATATACAGACTGCTTCTCTATAGTAGCACAGTCTCCTTCTCCAAGATGTTTTTCTTGGGAGATCTCCCTACTTCTAGCTTTACTCCATTGCTCAATAATCTCAGCCTCTTCTCTAAATTATGCACTCCACTGTAATTGTAGGCCAGTTTCTAAAAGGACATTAACCAAATCTTTCCAGTAGTTAGGGATAATTCTATTACAAACTGACCATGAGTTTAACATTTGCTTCAAAAAAAGGTGAATGCACACCATTTAAGACTATGCTTCCTTGAATCTCCTTAAGTCTAACAATGGCACAGGAACAAATACTCTGCCATTTGGCAATTGCTGTAAAGTTTCTGGAAATAGTAAAGTTGGTTTTCTGAAAACCTTAGGCTTGTTCCTCTCTATTCTTATAATGCAATGCTGAAATTGGCTCTCTATTAAATTCTTCTGTTTGGATTTGAATCTCTCTGTGTTACGTTTTATTAGATTTTTCTAAGGCCTGTATCTTAGCATTCAGATTATGTAACTTTTTTAGTGATATGACAAAAATTATAATGCTAATAATGTTTACAACTGACATTACATAAATCCCATCTAAATTAGATATCCTCTCATTTAATTGTTCCATTTTCAAACTGTCTAGCATATCATTATACAGAGACCCAAAATACTCCATTATAATGTTTTTTCCCATTTTTTACATGGGAAAAAAACTCTCTTTTTTAATTCCTCCATTTATGAACTCCCAATTTTCTTACCAGATCTACCAACAACTTTAATAAAGATGTAAGGCTAATTCCTGCTGTATAGAACAGTAAAAGCCTGACTGGATTTCAAGGCAGCTACCTAGTTTGGCAGCAACCCAAGTTGGGATTTAGGGAGAGCCCTCAACCCACAGTGGAGAGAGATAGATATATAGAGAAGAAGAAAGCCTAACTGGACAGGACTGGAGCCCCACATGAAGCCCTGGACTGTGTTGGTGACTAAAAAGCCTCAGGCAAATGGTTTTTTGGTGAATTCAAACCCCAAATGTTGTGTGCCAAATGTATCACTAATAATAAAAACCCAGAGACAGATGTGGGGGTTCAACTGGAAAACCAGAAAAACAAAGCCACCAAATGGCTAGAGAAGTCTTACCTCTACCAAGGCTGGGCGACCGCCTACTAAGCGAACTAAGCCTCTCTTTCCTCCCATTTTATATTCCTTCTAGTGCTGGGATTAAAGGTGTAGGCCACCACCAACTGGATGTGTTGCTGCATTGATCTTGTATAGCCCAGGGTGGCCTTGAACCCACAGAGATACATCTGCCTCTTTCCCAAATCCTGGTATTATAGGTGTGTGCCACCATGTCTGACTTCTAATGGCTTAGCTTTGCCCTTCTGATATTCAGGCAAGTTTTATTTACTAAGACATAAATAAAATATCACTATTGTTTGTGTATGTGTTTGTACATGGTGGTGATGGCATGTGTGTGGATGTCAGAGGACAGCTTGCAGGAGTCAGTTCTGGATGCCAGGGATGGAACTCAAGTGTTCTTTTTGGCTTGGCAGTAAGCTCCTTTACCCACTGAACACATCTTGTAGGCCCCCTTTCTTAAAAACAACAAAACAAAGCAAATAAACAAAAACCAGAATTAAACATTCTGGCTGCATTCTACTCATAGCTTTTAAAATAAAAAGGATGGACCCTGTATTTCTAATTCACATACATCCCGGTTTCACAGCCTTTAAAGTTCCTATGTCTGGCAATGATTTCAATTCAGTTTGCTGGCAAGTGAGCCACGTGTGGAGAGAAAGATCAGGTGTTGGCAACAAAGGTCTCATTTTGTTCTTTGTCAAGGTAACAAGTTCAAGAGTTCCTTATAAATGACCAAAAGTTGATCAGGGCCACATAATCCTATCAGGGTTACATCAAAGCAACCTTCCATCTCATTAGCGCTGTTTATCTCACATTGCGTTTGCATTCATTTTCACTAATATGATACAAAAATGTAATGATGTGTAAGTGTTTTTTAATGTCATGTAAGTGAAAACAGGTGGGTAATTTGCCATGGGCCCCATAAAGCCTGGAGCTGTGTTTCACAGAAAACGCTGAGACTTCTTGTACGTATGGCTCCTTTTTAAAATCCTGGGTCAGATTTCAACAACCCTGATTTTTTTTTAAAATAAACTTAGTAAAGTTCACTCAAGATATCCCAGAACATATCTGTGGACTCAAAGTGAAAGTAAGAAGTTGCTTTATTGGGAAAGAATGATTCATGCAATGGCAAGCGAGTGCTGGAGTTTAACCTCCACTTCTAGGAAACAGATGTGCGTGGCCTCAGGGAGATGCACTGGTCAGCAAGAGAAGTCTGGGGGTTGGGAGATGGCTCTGTCGGTAAACTGTTTGCTACGGAAGCACAAGGCTCTGAGTTTTGATCCCCAGAACCCACATTAAAAGCTGGGTTCAGCATCATGGCCTGTGATCCAAATGTAGGGAAATGGAGCTAGGTGGATATTGGAACTCACTAGTCAGCTAATACAACCAAATCCACAATCCATAGGTTCAATGAGAGACTCTGTATCAAAAATATGGTGAACAGTAACTCAGGGAGACACCTGAAATTTACCTCTGACCTCCCCATATGCATGCATGTATACACGTGGACATTCACTCACATCTGTGACAATCAGTGTGACACACAGGAACACACACACATGCACAAACACATGAGCACATACACACACACATCACACATCTTTATTCAGTAGTATAGCCCATGATTATGGGCATTTGCTGTTTAGCTGCTGAGCTAGTGGGCAGTCCTCAAGGCACAATGCAAGAGGGACACTTTCTAAAAGTCCCCCTGAACACTGGGTGGTATTGATTCACCCTGATTCTGCCAGGGCTAGAACACTGACAAATCTTTCCATAACAGACTAGGGGTGCTTTCCCACAGCTACCATTATCATCATCAAGCCACAAATAATCGTAATTAATTTCATCCTCATCACTATTAGCTAAGCTAATACATCCAAAGAAACCAGGTGTTCTCCATGTGTCCTCTAGGACACATGTAGTTCAGAGTCTCCTGTGACATTTGCTGCTCTGAGGGTATAACAGCTAATGACATAAGAGGAGGGCAAGAGCCAATTCTGCAAAAGTTCTCTTTCTACTCCAAATATTTATGAACTCTATTTTCTCCATGTCTTCTCTCTTCCCATTTTTATATGGAAATAGAGGAGAAACACTCCCCACCAAGCGCATTTCTGCAGCCGTGTTTTGCCTGCTCACATTGCCTGTCAGCCTGTGAGTCTACATTCCAGAATGCCCTGGGGGAGAAGGAAATTGTGTCCAGACGCAGCTATGGGAATGGAATTTCCCATACCTTGAGAGTGACCTCTGATTTGACCTGAAAATTAAAAACTTGTTTGTGAACTCCTGAGAGAGAAAAAAGTATATAACAGTAGCCGCTGTTTAAAAATATAATTGGCAAGCCTACTATAGGAACAACACATGAGTCAGTCATGGGCTGCCTTAGATCTCAGCAGCTCATAGCCCCGGTTTCCTGTGTTTTGCTAATCATGAATGGACAAAACACCAGTGTAAACACCCAGGAGAGCAAGGAACTATTCCTTCATAATCCCAATTCCCTGGCGCCTTCTTCCAAATGTTTGTTTAAGGACTGGCATCTCTTACTCGTTCAGTCACAGTCTGAGAATTTGTTACAAAACTTGTTTGTGCTAAAGAACCCAGATTGGAGCCTTGGCACTCACTAAGAGACCCGGGTCTTAAATGTTCGCATCTGCCAGTCATGTGACCTCAGTTTCCTGATCTGTAAAATGGTGACAAACCGCAGCACATACCTGAGGCAATTGTTAGTAAAGGAAAAAAATACCAGATCAGGCCTGCCACTAATCCTATGCCACTTTTCCTTCTTATAGACACTTAATGACTAGTGCTTATGATCAAGAGTGCTTCACACTGCCCTATGAGAAAATGCTCAAGACAATTGTGTGTGACTACTGCTATATTGTGCCCTCACTCATTTACAAATGTCCTTCTCGCTATTACTTAACCCTTGCATCTCTTGCACCAATGAGTGCATTATCGCCTCTCTTCATCACTGTAAAATAAGGCTCAGATGCTGCAATTGACGTGTTCCAGATCAGATGTTATGGGTGCAGGTAGACCCCGGACTGAGGTTGGGCCTACCTAATGCAGTCCTTTGCTGTCTCAGTGCAGCAGGGATGAAGTGATGACCCTCGCTGAGAATTCTAAATTGATTCTCTATTGCTGATAATCAAATAGGAGGGTCACACAGGGTCTCCTCTGCTGGTGGTCAGTAGACATTTCCATGACAACCAAAAAATATCTTTTAGAGTCTGTTTTTTTTTTTTCTGTATCTTGCAGTTCTAAATGCTGCAACAATTTAACACACAGTATGTTAGGTATCAGATGATAGTTGCACACCCATGTTTGTTATGACACTATTCACAGAAGTCAACATATGGAATTAACCCAATCCCTGATGAGTGGATTATGAATCTATTAAAAAGTCATACACACACACACACACACACACACACACACACACACACAATAGAATACTATTTGACCAACCAGCGAAAAGAACGCTTTCTAATCCTTTGCCACGAAAAGAATGGGACAGAATGGCATCGTGTTAAGTCACATAAGGTAGAAACGGAAAGACAAGCACTGTATGTTCATTCTCTCATGTGTTCAACAGGACCTGAAATCACCTGGGAAGAGCATCGTGAAGAGAGGGGTTGTCTGTGTCAGCTTGGCCTGTAAGCATGTCTATCACGGGGTATCTTGATCTGTTGAGGTGGGAAGACCTGTCTGTGACTGGTACCATTCCCTTGGCAGGGAATCCTGGTGTACAAAAAGTGGAGACAGTAAGCTAAACACTAGTGTGTGCATTTATTGCTCATTTCTTCTGACTGGGGACACGAGGCAGCCAGGGTCCTCAAACTCTTGCACCTGTCACTTCCCTACAATAATGAAGTGTGATCTGGGACCGTGAGCTAAGACAAACTTTCTCCAGTGAGTTCTTTTTTTTTTCTTTCTTTTTTTGGAGTATTTTATCACAGCAATAGGAAAATAAATTAAACCATATGTGAATGCCCTTTCAAAAGTCAATTGAGTCAGAAATTGTGGTGCATACCTTTAGTCCCAGCACTCAGGAAGCAGATGCAAGAAGATCTCTGAGTTCAAAGTCAGCCTGGTCTACATAGTGCATTTCAGGACAGCCAGAACTACATACATAGTGAGACCAAAACAAAACAAAACAAAAAGTCAATAGAATGAATGGCAGTTGCCAGAGGCTGGGGAGAGTGGGGACTGGAAGAAGAAAGGAAGGCTGGCTGATTAATACTCAAACACTGCTAGGTAGACATTCCAGTGTTCTAACGTCGTCAAGCACGGGGGACAACTAGAGTTCCCAATAGCCCATGCACCGCATGAGCAAATACATGGTTCCTGCCATAAGGTGCTAAACGTCTAGAGCACCCATTCAGAAATAACCCAAGAAAAATGTAATTCAGTGCTACATAGCATTTTGTAAAACTACAGGAGCTGGGGAGATGACAGTTGGCCACAGCAAGCTGGGCAAGAGGGAGAAGCCTCCTCTTATCTAACCTGCCCGCTTCACCCTCAGTGTGGAAGGGAGTCCCTGTTGCTACAGGAGGGTGCATATGGGAATTCCTCAGGAGGCTCGGGGCCTCAGAACACCCCTTCCTCAAGCCTTTTCCCTTATAGTTAGAGCCAAATAAAAATAGTTATTTGTGATGTGTGTGTGTCCCTGTCCATCCATCCATCTGTCCATCTATTTATGTGTTTGTCTGTCTGTGTCTGTGTATCCCTGGAGGTCAGAAGATCTGGAACTGGAGTGACTGGAGGTTGTGAATACCCTAATGAGGGTGCTGGGAACTAGACTCTGGTCCTCTGCAAGAGAAGCAAGCATTCTCGACTGCTGAACCATTTCTTGAGCCCAAGGATTTTTTTCCTCCCCTTTCCTCTCTTGTCCTTGATTTCCCCAGCTTCTTGTATATTATTCACTAATATGGTTAGAAAGAAACCCATCCCTTTACAGTCCAATAAGTAACAATAACATAGCAGTGAGTTTTCAACATGAGGGGAGGCTGTAACTACATTTGTGTAATTTCAAACATTTTTAACTTAGAGGATAACATGAAGAATAGTACCATTCTCTTTCACATTGTTAGAATGGGAACAACCTAGTATAAGGGTAGAATTTTATCTCTTTTGCCAAGGTAGCCATTTTGCTGTCCCACCTTCAAGCAGAGAGTTCACAGCAAGAGGATAACTTCTAAGTAGAGTTTGGGGGTTGCCACTTACCAACTCAAACACAGTGTGGTTACCAGTGTACCCTGTGTTCAGTGTGTGTAGTCATCTGGGCATCCTGTGGTCAGTGCATATGGTCACCTTTGCTCCTTGTGCTTAGTGGGTGTGGTTGCCTGTGCAGTCTGTGCTCAGTGCACGTGGTCACATGTGCATCCTATGCTCAGTGTATGTGGTCACCTGTGTGTTCTATGTTCAGTGCATTTGGTCACCTGTGCAGTCTGTGTTCAGTGCATTTGGTCACCTGTTCATTCTGTGTTCAGTGTGTGTGGTCACCTATGCATCCTATGTTCAGTGCATGTGGTTACCTATGCAGTGTGTGTTCAGTGTGTGTGGTCACCTGCTCATCCTGTGATCTACTGTACTGCTCTTCACACTGAGATGGGAGGAAGAGTCTCAGCACAGGTCAGCACAGAAAGTAGAGGCTTCTGCAACATGCTATACACTAAAATACCCACTTGCCAGATAATGTTCCAGGTAGGACACCAGAACAGTGCAGTCAATCCATTTCCTAACCAATCAGAGTGCTTCTTCATGGAGTTAATCATGTAGACACCGAGGAAGCTGCATGCTGACTCAAGTTATTGAAAGAATGGCCCAACCTGGACAGTGGTGGCTCCACAACTCTAATCCCAGCACTTGGGAGGCAGAGGCAGGCAGATTTCTGAGTTCGAGACCAGCCTGGTCTACAGAGTGAGTTCCAGGACAGCCAAGTCTGTTACATAGAGAAGCACCCTGTCTTGAAAAAACAAAAAAACAAAAAAAACAATAAAAAAAAACAAAAGAAAGAAAGTAAGAAAGACTCTTGTCAATGGGATCCTGAAAGGGAAGACTCCTTGGGATGAATCCCTGCTACTTAAACTGGCTGGTTTGCAAAAAAAAATAATCTTTGAAGCCAAGCCTCAGGTGTTCTGTTCTGGGAATCCAGATGGCAGAGAGCACAGTGGTTGGAGAGGCCTGGTCAAGGTCAGCAAGGCTGGGCCCCCAGGGAGCCTCCTCTCTGCTGGTTGTAACAGAGGTACTCTTATATGAATGTTAATATATGTCAATTGTAGAAGTCAAAGTGCAGAGAGAAGAGAATAAGAACAACACGAACTCAAGCACTGAGCTTGATTACCATAGTGTGCCATGAGTTCCTCTGCTCAGATTTACCGTTTGTAAATAAATTACATACATGTTATTTTGCCTCATTTCTCTTGAATAAATAATGAATTTTATTGTATTTTATATTTCTCAGTTCTTATTTTCTTGCACATTTAGGCTACATCCAATTTTGTGTAGACAGATCTTATAAAATAAACATTCTTATAATATTAGAGACATATTTATGAATACCTGAGTATTCCATAGAATTAACTTATTAAATTTCTTATCAAATCAAATGTACATTTTGAGGCATTTCTAAATGTGAAATCAAAGAAAAAATAAAATAATATTTTTCGGTAAGTTTGGGCTTATGACAGTAGAGGAAAAGAGTCAGTCTCCATTTTTACCTCCTGTCAAGGATATGCCCCACTGTCCAACTGCAGCTATGGCTGGTGGGTAAAAAACTGGACAGCAACTATGTTTGGTACAAAGCAGAAGGGAGCTGGGAATCCGTCTCTCGCCAAATTCCAAAGTATCAACAGAAGCCATGGATATAGACATGGCTGAATACAGATAGAAGATAATGTGGCCTTTTTCTTGGAGGTCTCTTGCATTTGGGAGCCCTCTTTATATTAATATGCACAACTGTGAGCCACCTGCAGCATCAGTTTTCCAAAGAACAAGAGAGAATGAAGAAATGATCACATATACCGTTAAACTTTCCTTCCATCTCTTTGTTTTTATCTGGGAGACGGTTTCACAGGACAAGTGCCAAGGAAGTCTATTAAGAGCCTGATTTGCTCTACCACAATGCACAAAAGCACATTGCTGGATTATCAAGCTGGCAGTGCACTTAACAATGAGTAAGGACAAAAAAAAATGAGGGCTAATGTCTTAGCAGAAATGTGATTCATGAATAGAAACAAGTACAAAATTAAACTACAGGCATACAGTCATTTGTAATCTTTAAAAGAAGATGGTATTGGGTTGTGAGTTCTTCTGCATTGACTGAGGTGAGAGCTATGGATATATGAAATGAGATGCGGCATTACAAGCCACACCACACACACACACACACACACACACACACACACCCCAACCTTGCTGTCACTTTTCTTCAGATCTACCCAATGAATTATGCGACAATAAACTCCTGCTGTTTGAGGACTCCTTGCTGAGGAAGCCCTTGCTGCCAACTTTGCAGTGTTTCTGGATCCTGAACCTGATTTCAACCTTCGCCTTCACACTCTCCAACTTTTATCCCTACTTCCTCCAGATGCTCTGCTTTCTAGCCTAATCCTGGCTCCCAGCTACTCATTCTAGACCTGGCCCCTAGTCCCGCCATTTCTGACTTTCTTCTTCTTTCCCACTTCTAGTGTGTACATTGATGTACACAGGGCAAAGAGTATACGTGGTCAGGCTTGGGAGTAAGTGCCATAACAATTGAGCTGAGGTCCGCCTGAGATCAGATAGAGGGATTTAT
The DNA here is from genome assembly GCA_004026605.1 of Ondatra zibethicus. NCBI lineage: Eukaryota > Metazoa > Chordata > Mammalia > Rodentia > Cricetidae > Ondatra > Ondatra zibethicus. Next base: position 117,469 of record PVIU01003638.1, read on the forward strand.
GCCTCCATGTGGTACAGGAGCAAAGTGCCCAATAGTAGTTAAGCTGCTAGGAAGCATTTGTTACTCTGTATTGCTCTGTAAGACACCTCCAGTGTAGGGTGATGGCTAAGAACCTGGACTCTGCAGTCAGTGACTGAAGGTGGGATCTGATTCTGCCTGTGTGACTCAGGACAAAGGACCACTCTTGGCCTCAATTTCCCTATCTATAGAAGGAAAACTATGACACTGAGGAGTTAAAAGTTAAACATATGTAATGTGCATGAAGCAAGGCTTGGCGCACGATAAATAGTACATGTTTGTCTGGGAACTCAATTCTTTCGGAGACCATATGTCTCAGCTAATTTAGGAGTCCACCAGTCCAGGCTTCTGATTTTGGCTTACTGAAAACCACTTCCAACCTTCCCCTACCACACTGTCAAAAGTGACCAATAGTTACTCTGTAAGCTAAAGTCTCTCTGCTTCCATGCTGGAGTCTAACTCTAGTGGGGTTCTGGTCCCAAAGAGAAGGTGTGGTGTCTACAAGGGAAGAAGACTGGCATTCTGAGGATGAATCATGGTCGCCCATTTATTGAGAAAAGGCTACTTCTTTTATACGCTACACTTGCACAGAAGATTAAGTGGGAATGGGAGGAAGGGGAGGAAGGGGTCTTGAGAGTTGGGGCAGGAGATTGTGAGCAGGGATTGTAGGCGCTGCTGGCGTTGACAAGTTAGGAAACACCACATTCGTATGTTAATGCAAGGGCCACAGTTCCTCCTGCCAAAGATGAGGAGACTGACTCCCTTTATAGCAAGCAGGAACTTTCTTCAAGCCCCCAAGGAAATTGGGGGCTTTTGTTTAAATACCTGACCTTGGCAAAAAAAACTTTTTCAGGGGATCAAACACTCTATTATAGAATATTGCATATTTATGGCTTAGTTTATCCAAATAGCTAAAGTTTAAAGTTAGCAAAACCCAAGCTAGACAAATATTACTGTGAACCTGAGTAGACCTTAAGGAATTCATAAATCTTGATTATCAAATATATCTTATTCATCAAACAAATTCTACTTATCAAGTATACCTTATTTATCAAGTATACATTACTTATCTAAATTTTCTAGCAGCTTTGTGTTAACTTGTGTGGAAGTAGGCAGAGTTATCATACTATATGGTCCTATGGTGGCGGGGAGATTTTCTAAAGAATCCTTTTGTTTGAAGAGGCTGCCATCCTCATTCTCCACTGAAATTCTCACAAAATTTCCCAAAGGAAAAGGCATAGGGAACTCCCATAACATGTAGTAAGAATTATTAAAAATGAAAATAAAAGGATGCTGGAGAATTGTGGTCTGCAATGTCAAAATACTGGAACTTTGTTAAACAGTAATGGTCACCATGCAGTCCACACCACTCCTGAAAGATTAAATCATTCCCCTGGCTCCCAAAACACTTTTCCCAGTATTTGGACATGGTCCCTGCCCATAGTTAGAAGCAGGCAGGCCTGCCTGGAGACAGCTTAGCTGAATGCTAATCATCACCCCATGGGCTAGCGAACCTACACCTTCTTCTTCCTGTTTGTCACCAGGTAGTCTTCGCATATGGCCTCATGATGGTTTGCCCAAAGACAGCACGAGCGTCTTCCTTATCAACTGTAAAGGGTATACCACAGACTCCATACACAGTGGTTACTAGAGGTAGATCATGGTTTAATGTTCAAATTCTCAGTGTTACTAATGACTTAAAATCTCTTTTAAGTCCTCTTTCTGAGGCTTCTTTGATGATACCCTCAAAATCCTAGCCTTCTCCTTAAGTCTATGTTTATTTTGAGTTATGACCATGTTCATCTAGTTATGCATTCTTCACTGGTCTTTAGTCTTCCTTCCTCCCTCTCTCTTTCCCTCCTTTCCTCTCTCCCTCTGATATGACTGGGTTAAAGGTCTCTTTCACAGGAAGATACTCGTACTTGATATGAATTTCTAGCTAAGAAGCCATGGCTGGGAGTTCATTAACCACAGTGGTGAGCCAACTACTATTATTTTGCTAAACAGACATAGATCAAACTGTTTGCTAAATTTGTGTCTCTCTACTCGTAGATTAGAGCCCAGTGCACTCTCAGCTCTGCTAGAGAACTTTCTTTGTGCAGTAGATGTTAGTTAAGGGAGAAATTCACAACTGTCCACACTGCAGAGGATAAGCGTTGTGGAGTGATGGGCTACAAAGTGGGCAATATCAGAGCCACTCACCCTCGTCTCAGGGGCCATGGAAGAAGAAGGGATGAAAAGATTGTTAAGAGCCAGAGTCCAGGGAGGACCAGAGAGAAGCAGCATCTCTGGGCAGGATGGACCATTGTACCCGTGAATTCATAGCAGCTCTTGCTGCCTGCACAAGACCTGAGCAAGATCAAGTCAATCCACATTCTAGCACAGAGGCAGGAGGAGCCAGAGTCTCATCCCTAGCTGAGGAGCTGGCTACTGACAGTTGACAGCTTCTAGAGGAGGGAGAGTCAGTTCTCTTTAAGGATGTGGCTCCAGGTAGATTGGCCACACTCCGCTGGACATCCCATACCTATGAACAGATTGGACTTGGTGAGTTACACACAAAAAAGAAGTTTGGAGGAGATGGGGAGTGTATATGGGAAGATTTAGGAGAAGAATAGTGGGGAGTGAATCTAATCAAAATATATTATATTCATATATGGAACTGTCAAATAATAAATGAACTTATATTTTAAAAATAACCAGATGTTAAACAAAAAAGGTGCAGAGCACAACCAAGCAACCCAAGTGGATTTCTTGTCAGAAGCTGCACAGTCTGGAAGAAAATGCAGCAATCTTTCTACAGGACAGATGGAAGAAAGACTCCATCCTATCACAAACACCTTACAGAATGTAGATAAGAAATGTTTACTCCCAAGAAATACAGAGCAATGGAACTCAGATTTACCAACCTACCTAAAGCACCTGCAGATAAATTTCAAAACTACCAATATTATGAGACATGAAGGGGGGGGCAAAAGAACAATAAGGGAGTCAATTCCTCACTCAGGAATAGAAAAACTGAAGTTTATGTATCTAATAACAGTTTCATAACATGTAAGGCAAAAATAGTGAGTAGAAATAGAGAAATAATTACAGGGAGAATGTCAGACTCCTTTTGTGGTGGTAATTTATGGAATAAGCAGACAGAACTCAGTGAGGGTGCAGAAGTGGCAAACACTGTCAACTAACTTGACATAACAGACTTCCATATGATGTGGGATTTCCCTCTGTATGCTGTGATTACCACTGATAAATAAATGTATTGCTTTGGACCTATAGCAGAGATATAGGGGAACAGAGCTAGGCCAGGAAAACTAAGCTGAATGCTGGGAGACAGGAGGCAGAATCAAGGAGAAGCCATGGAGCCACTGCTGAGACATGCTGAATCTTTGCTGGTGGGCTACAACCTCATGGTGATGCATAGATTAATGAAGATGGATTAAATTAAGATGTAAGAGTTAGCCAATAAGAAGCTAGAGATAATGGGCCAAGCATGATTTAAATAATACAGTTTCTGTGTAATCATTTTGGAGCTAAGCGGCTGGATACTAACTAGTGGCTTCCTTACTGCATCCGTAGACTATTTCTCTGCAATGACAACAGAATATAAAAATCTCTTCAACCATACAAGCTAAACTATGTTTCAGTCTCAATATTTTTTGAATGTTGAACACTTACATGTAAAGTATGCATTCAGTTACAAAACTCAGACATTAATTACAGAAATACAGTTGCAAATTCCTCAAATATTTTGAATCTAAATGAAACAATTGTAAACAACCACACTATCAAAAGAATGCTGGAAATAATTTTTACATGATCAATAACTAAAACTATGTCTATCAAAGTACATCAAATATGGCTCCAAAAGAACTCAGGCAAAATTTATAGCAACAAATACTCAAATTGGAACAGATGAAACATCCAAAATGAAATGAGCCAAGCTTTACCCATAAAATCAATGGAAAAGAACAAGTGAATGATGCATATGTCAAAGCAGAGCTGTTATAAGGTGAGCACAAAGGGGGCTGGACGAGGGCTCAGAGGTGAGGAGCACTTGATCTTTTTGCAGAGAACTCAGCTTCAGTTCCCAATACCCCCATGGTAGCCCACAAACTGTAACCCCAGCTCTAGGGTATCTGACACTCTCTTCAAGCCTTAGTGGGCACCATGAAACACCCACAAGGTGGACACACATACAGACTGTTATTCACACAGATATAAAATAAAATAACTGAATCTTTAAAAACAAAAGATAATCAATAATCCTAAATTCAGTGAGATGGAAAAGCTAAAGAATGATTGGAAAAGGCAACAAAACCACGGTGAGTCAGTGTTGATAAATTTTTGGTCTTATCAAGTACAAAAAAGAAAGTGATAAAAAATATTTGATATCAGAAATGTGATAAAAATAAATAAAGTGGCTTTTATTATAGTAGTGTGAGGTTGGCTTGCAACTCAAGCATCAATTAATATAATTTAATGAATTAATAATATTATAATCTGTTACATAAGGAGCGGGCTACTTGTCGTCCCAGCTAGGTTACACCTGAAATAATCACACAGAAAATGTATTCATTTAAACACTGCCTTGCACATTAGCTCTAGTCTCTTATTGGCTAACTCTCACATCTTGATTAACCCATTTCTATTAAATCTGTGTATCACCATGTGACTGTGGCATACCGGCAAGATTCTAACCTACGTCCATCTCAGGCAGGAGATTCATGGCATCTGCCTATCTGTCCTTCTTCCCAAAATTCAGTTCTTTCTACTCTGCCTACCTAATTTCTGCCCTATCAAAAGAACAAGGCAGTTTCTTTATTCAACCAATGAAAGCAACACATAGACAGAAGGACCTCCTACACCATTTCTCCTTTTCTGTTTAAACAAAAAAGAAAGGCTTTCACTTTAACATAGTAAAATTACATATAACAAAAACAGTTATCAAGCAAGAATTACAGTTATAATATTTAGATCTATTTTATCTTTTATCATAACAATGGGAAACTATAACAATCTATTCTTCAACTCCATCAAAGACTCCAGAAGGATATAATATTACCTAAGTAAACTGGAAGTACATTGTAAGCAGCTTCCAAAATTCTAGAAGTGACAGAGACATCTCACTGCCTAAACAGTCACTCAAAGTTCTTATACCGTTGGGGCATCCATCTTCAGCCTACAGGCCCACAGTATCCAGCAGACATTTCCATGAAGCAGGAAATTTTAAAGACAGTTCAGTCACTTTCTTCTGTGTCCTACAGAATGTCTCACAGATTCTTTTATGAATCGGGAACCCCAAAGGATCATCTCACCTTTAGGTAAGTTCAGCAATTATCTCTCTGTGGTTCCAGTTTATGCATTAGTCTAGGCAAGAGCAGTTTCTTGCTCAAGTGGCTAATCAACTCCATTAGGAGCCTCTTTGATGCCCATCTTCCTCAGGAAGTAGACTGGTGCTGCCAGGAGCAGACGTGTCTCATTGTCATGAAAAGCCCTAAGTTATTAAAACTTTTTAAATGCCATATTCTATAGCCTTTTACAGATATGAAGAATGCCTATCCATTTGAAATACATCTATGCACATCTAGAAAATCTAACTAACATGACTACAAACTTGACTATTAATGATGATTATCTATTAACCTATATTTCTTAACTATACATTTCATTTTTATGTGAGCTACACAATCACAAAACCTTAATCAAGATCAGAAATATGGGCATAACAAAATTGACCTTAAATTAGTATCAGTAAACCAAGATTCATATCAATGCAAATTATTCATATCTGTATCACATCCCCCTAAATGTAAAAGAACATTTATAAACAATATTTGGGAATATAGGCGTAGTTTTTTTGTCTACAAACTGTTTCATGCTGTATGGGGGCGCTGGTAATCAGGTCTTTCATGGTGTATCCTGTGTGCTAGGTTCGTCTCAGTCAGCAGTTGAGTGAAGTAATTTTCTGGGGGTGTTTACAGCAACCTTTCAGGAGGGCATGGTCTAGAAGCAATCCACAGGGTCTCATCTTCTGTGAAAACAAAAGAAGAACCTCTTTTCCAAAGCATTATATCCTTAGACCCAAATTTTGAAGTCATAATACCTTTATAATATACATGCTGGTTTAGCTTAGTCCATACAATGAAATATCTCTTTGTACTTAGCTCCTTTACAGTCAAAAAAATTAAAGAAAACACAATAATATACAGAATCCAGACTCTCTGTGAATTTTCCATTTTTCCATGGCTTATTTTTCTTTAATTCTTTTAATCTATGACTATCTGTACTCTGTCTCTTTAAAGACTTTACCCTTTTTTAAAAGGATTAACTTTATGACTTTCTATATTCTTTATCTCTTCTCTCCCAAGCCTAGGTATATTTATTGAACATTGTGACCCATTTAGAGGTCGTTTATGTCTGAATCTGTCCTATTGTGAATCTGTAATTCTTTACTGTCCAGAAGAGCTTTTAAAATGCTAAGCTCTTAGGAATCTAAGCTGCGACAATCCCAGGTCAAATACAGGTACTGCCTGTTTGTTCTGCCCAGTCCAACATGGCAGAGCCGCTTGTGCCTCTGAGCAGTGCACACTGCACTGCTAGCATGGCAGAGCTGCTTGTACCTCTGAGTCACTTGTGCCTCTGAGCTTCGGCATGCAATGCCCTCCTTTCAGGCACACTGTAGCACTTTACTCACAAACCCCATCTAAATGCTCTATCTCCCGAAAGAGACAGAGGTCGTGCTAGGAGCATAGCCCAGAAAGCCGGCATTTTAAAACTGTGTGGCTTTTTTTTTTTTTTTTTTTTTTTGCTACAGCTGAATTAGGAAAATCTCTCTTAAAGCAGCCACAGCAAGCTGCCAGCAAATAGCAAGAAGCTGTGTTAAACTCTGTATTCTTTTTGAAACTCTCTCAGATTTTATGTGGAGTCAGTTTACCACATTGGAACACCATTTGTTACAGGAGGAGCAGGCTGCTTGTCATCCTGGCTAGGTTACACCTGAAATACACCTGAAATAATCACACAGAAAATATATTCATTTAAACACTGCCTTGCCCATTAGCTCTAGCCTCTTATTGGCTAACTCTCCCATCTTGATTAACCCATTTCTATTAAATCTGTGTATCACCATGTGACTGTGGCTTACCGGCAAGATTCTAACCTACGTCTGTCTCAGGCAGGACATTCATGGCATCTGCCTGTCTGTCCTTCTCAGCATTCAGTTCTTTCTACTCTGCCTTCCTAATTTCTGCCCTATCAAAAGGCCAAGGCAGTTTCTTTATTCAACCAATGAAAGTAACATATAGACAGAAGGACCTCCTACACCATTAATCTCCATAGATGCTGAAAAGGGCTTAATTTTTAAAAACTGTCCCTTCTTTTTTAAAATATGCTATATATATGCACGTGTGTTTATGTGAGTGAATGACACATGTGTGACCCTAGCACATCATGTTGAAGGCTTGGCTGGTGTCCCAGTCTCTCCATTGGAAATCTCGCCTGGTTACAGAAGATGGCCAGTTAGGTTATGTATCCCCTATTGCTAGAAATCTTAGCTGGGTCAGCATTGTAGATATTAGGAGTTTCCATTGCCCTAGGTTTCTACCTTACCCTGAAATGCATGCCCCTTTTCCAGTTATCTCTTCCAATACTCTCTGCCTCTATCCCCCTCTGCCTGATTTCTCCTGTTCCCATCCCCACCCACCCACAGTCCACCTGCAAAATCTTTTCTATTTACCCTTCCCAGGGAGATCCAAGGGTACCTCCTTTATCCCTTTTTGTAGCTTAACTTCTCTAGGTCTATGGCATGATTATCCTTGAGTTGGCAGCTAATATCCACTTATAAGTGAGCACAAACTGTGTTTGTCTTTCTGGGTCTAGATTACTTTACTGAGGATGATTTTTTTTCTAGTTCCATCAATTTGCCTGAGAATTTTGTGATGGCATTATTTTTAACAGTTGAGTAATACTCCATTGTGTAAATGTACCACATTTTCTTTATCCATTCTTCAGTTTAGGGGTATTCCAGGTTGTGGCTATTATAAATAATGTTGCTATGAACACACTTGAGAAAGAAAGTGGTATGATTGAGCATCCTTTGGGTATATGCCCAAGAGTGGTATAGCTGGATCTTGTGGTAGATCAACTCCCAATTTTCTGAGAAACTGCCATATTGATTTCCAAAGTGGTTGTAGTTTGTACTCCCACCAGCATTAAAGGAGTGTTCCTCTTGTTCTACATTCTATTCAACATAAGCTGTCACTAATGTTTTTGAGACAGGTGTAAGATGGAATTTCCAAGTCGTTTTGATCTGCAGTTACCTGATGACTAAGGCTAATGAACATTTCTTTAAGTTCTTCTCAGTCATTTGACATTCCTCTGTTGATAATTCTCTGTTTATATCTGTTCCCCATTTTTAATTGTAATATTTGGTTTATTGATATCTAGTTTCTTGAGTTCTTTATATATTTTGGAGATCGGCCCTCTGACAGAAGTGGGGTAGGTAAAGATCTTTTCCCATTCTGTAGGCTGCTATTTTGTTCTATTGATGGTGCCCTTTGCCTTACAGAAGCTTTTCATTTTCATATGGTCCCATTTATTAATTGTTGATCTTAGTGCCTGAGCTATTGGTGTTCTATTTGGGAAGTTGTCTGCTGTGCCAATACATTACATGCTATTCCCACTTTCTCTTCTATCAGGTTCAGTGTATCTGGGTTTATGTTGAGGTTTTTGATCCATTTGGATGTGACTGTTGTGCAGGGTGATAGATATGGCTCTATTTGTATTTTTCTATATGTAGACATCAAGTTATGCCAGCACCATTTGTTGAAGGTGCTTTTTTTCCCCCATTGCATAATTTTGGCTTCTTTGTCAAAATCAGGTGTCCATAGGTGTGTGGATTTACATCTGGGTCTTCAACTCAATCCCATTGATCCACTGTCTGTTTTTATGCCAATACCATGCAGGTTTTACTACTATAGTTCTATAGGAAGTTTGAAATCAGAGATGGTGATACCTCTGGCAGTTCTTTTATTTTTCAGGATTGTTTTAGAACTCCTTGTTTTTTTTCCCATATGAAATTGAGTATTGTTCTTTCAAGGTCTGTAGAGAATTGGGTTGGAATTTTGATGAAGATCACATTGACTCTGTAGATTGTTTTTGGTAAGAGCCATTTTTACTATGTTAAGTCTACCAATCTATGAGCATGGGAAATCTTTCCATTTTCTGATATCATCTCCAATTTCTTTATTTAAAGACTTGAAGTTCTTGTCATTACAGGTCTTTCACTTACTTGAAAGCAAAATATATTACTTGTGGCTATTGTGAAGGTATTGTTTCCCTGATTTCTTTCTTAGTCAATTTATCATTTGTATATATAAGGGCTATTTATTTTTCTTTTCTTTCTTCTTTTTTATTTTTTATATTTTTGTAAATCTTGTATCCGGCCACTTTGCTGAAGGTGTTTATCAGCTGTATGTATTGCCTGGTAGAATTTTTAGGATTGCTCATGTATAATATCATGCCACCTGCAAATAGCAATACTTTGACTTTTCTTTTCTGATTTGTATCTCCTTTATCTCCTTTTGTTGCCTTAATGATATAGCTAGAACTTCAAAATACTATATTGAATAGATATAGAGAGAATGCACATCCTTATCTTCTTCCAGATTTTATTGGAATTGATTAAGTTTCTTTCCATTTAATTTGATGTTGATTATCAGCTTGCTATATATTCCCTTTATTATGTTTTGGTATATCCTTCCTATCCTTAATCTTTCCAAGACTTTTATCATGAAGGGGTGTTAGATTTTATCAAAGGCTTTTAAAGGACCTAAAGGATGATCATGTGGGCTTTTTCCTTTTAGTTTGCTTATATGGTAGATTACATTGACAGATATTTGTATATTGAACCATTTCTACATCTGGGATAAAGCCCACTGGATCATGGTGGATGATCTTTTTGATGTGTTCTTGGAATCAGTTTGCAAATATTTGAGTATTTTTGCATCAGTGTTGATGAGGAAGATTGGTGTGCAATTCTTTTTCTGTTGAGTCCTTGTTTGGTTTGATTATTAGGATTGCTGTGCCCTTGTAAGATGAATTTGGCAGTGTTCCTTCTGTTTTTATTTTGTGGAATAATTGGAGGAGTATTAATATATAGGTTTTCTTTGAAAGTCTGATAAAATTATGCTCTAAAACTGTCTGGCCCTGTCTTTTATTTGGTGAGGGGAGACTTTTAATGACTGCTTCCATTTCCTTAGAGTTTATAAGTCCATTTACATTAGTTATATGATCTTGATTTAACTTTGGTGATTGGTATCTATCAAGAAATATGTCCATTTCTTTAGATTTTCAGTTTTGTGGAGTGTAGGTTTTTGAAATTTGACTTAAAGATTCTTTGGATTTTCTTGGTGTTCATCATTATATCTTTTTTCATTTCTGATTCTGTTAATTTGGATATTCTCTCTCTGAAATTTAGTTAGTTTGGATAAGGGTTTGTCTATTTTGCTGATTTTCTTAAATAACCAACTCTTTGTTTCATTGATTCTTTGTATTATTATCTTCCTTTCTATTTTATTGAGTTGAGCCCTCACTTTGATTATTTCCTGCTCTCTACTCCTCCTTGGTACATTTGCTTCTTTTTTTATTCTAGAGCTTTCAGGTGTGCTGTTAAGTTGCTAGTAGGAGATCTCTCCAAATATTTTATGAAGGCACTTAGTGCTATGAGCTTTCCTCAGTACAGCTCTCATCATGTCTCATACGTTTGTTCATCCATCTTCATTGATTCCTAGGAAGTCTTTAACTCTTTATTTATTTATTTATTTCCTTGACCCAGAGGTAAGTCAGTAGGGAGTTGTTCAGTTTCCCTGAGTTTGCAGGATTTCTGTTGCTTCTGTTGTTTTTGATATGTGACTTTAATCCATGGTGGTCTGATAAGATACAGGTGACTATGTCAATTTTCTTGTATCTGTTGAGACTTGCTTTGTGATCAAGTACGTAGTCAATTTTGGGAAATATTTTGTGAGGTACTGAGAAGAAGGTATATTCCTTTGGTTTTGGATGAAATGTTCTGTTGATATCTGTTAGGTTCATTTGGTTCATAACATCTGTTAATGCCATTATTTCTCTGTTTAGTTTATGCCTGGGTGACCTATCAATTGGTGAGAGTGGAGTGTTGAAGTCTCCATGTATGAGAGTCTATGTGTGAATCAAGTTTTAGTAGTGTTTATTTTACAAATTTGGATGCCCTTGCATTTGGGGCATAGATGTTGAGAATTGAAATGCCACATTTTTCATGGATTTTTCCTTTGATGAATGTGAAGTGTCCTTACCATTTCTTGGGGTTAATTTTGGTTTGATGTCTATTTTGTTAGGTAAGGAAAGTTTTCTTGTATTATTTTGTTAAAAATATTTTTTGTGCCTTTGAGATTGGATTCTTCTTCTTCTATTCCCATTATTCTTAGATTTGCTTTTTACATAGTGTCCCAGATTTCCTGGATGTTTTGTGTTAGGAATTTTTTAGATTTAACACTTTCTTTGACAAATGTATCTATTTCTTCTACCTTGTCTTCAGTGTCTGAGATTCTGTCTTCCATCTCCTATACTCTATGGTGATGCTTGCTCTTTTACCTAGATTTTCCTTTTCCGGAATTCTCCTGGTTTGTGTTTTCTTGATTGCCTCTTTTCCATTTTTAGGTCTCAAAGAGTTTTGTTTTCTTCAACTGTTTTGGTTTTCTTCTTGACATTCTTTAAGGTAGTCATTGATTTCCTCCAATGTTTTAATTGCCTTTTCCTTAATTTCTTTAAGGGATTTATTCATTTTCTCTTTAAGGACCTCTATCATCTTTATAAAGTATTTTTAAGGTTGTTTTCTTGTGTTGCAGCTGTATTGGAATATTTCAGAGCTTGCTTTAGTAGGATGGCTGGGCTCTGGTGATGACATATTGCTCTGGCTGTTGTTGATTGTATTCTTAGACTGATGTTTAGACATCTGAATTTGGAGTGATTATAGGTCCAGATGCTGATTTTGGGATTTGTCTTTATTTGATGGGTGTTTTCTTCCTTGGTTTTTGTTTCTTCCTTGGTCTTCTGGCTGGAGTGGTCTATGGTTGAGTAGAAGGTTTTTGCCAAAGCTGGGGGCTAGACTATTGGTGGCCTTGATGGCCTCTGTTCCAGCAGGAACTTGCTGCCCAAATTGGGGGCTAGAGTCCTGGTGATGTGTAGCCTCTGTTCTGGCCGGGAGTCCTCTGGGATTCAGGAAACTGATTTGGCCTCTGGCGGAGTAAGTGGCTTTTGACAGACAGTGTAGCCTAGGATATGGTGATGAGGAGAGAAGGGGCAGTTGGGGTTATGCTTGGTGGGTGCAGGCAGGGTGGAGTTCAGTCTTACTTGGCATTCAGGGCTCTGACCTACTCCTGTGGAGTAGGAAGCTTCTACCAGAGGTGTGGACTAGTATATAGTGATAAGGAGAGGAGGAGAGGTTGGGATTATGATGGGCAGTCATGGGCAGAGCAGAGGGTGTTGTCTTACCTGGGTTTTCAGGGAGCTGCCCTGGCCTATGGTGGGGTAGGTAGCCTCTGTCAAAGGTGTGGGCCGGGATAAGGTGATGAGGGGAGGGATGTTAGGGTTGTACTAGGTGAGCATGGGCCAGGTCCCGGGCCTTCTCATCTGGGGCTCAGGATGCTGGCCTCTTCCCAAGCCTTTTAAGGAGGCCATTGACTGGGAGTAGTGACCACCGAACTTATCTTTCCTGGCAAAGTCCATTTCTTATAGAAGCAAAACCTAAGCCTGTACAGTCCTCGGAGACATAATTTATTCGCTAAATATGACTATTGATTGGTGAGTAGGGACAAGAAGGATGAGTGAAAAAATTAGAGAATAATAAAGGCGAGAATCCAGAGACCCAAAGATCGAGGGTGGGCGAAATGACCAAATGAACTCCACAATTTCTGCGATCCTTAATTGTCTATTATTTTGTCATTTGATAAAGCTGAATATGCAGCCTCAGAGGCTTTTTAATTATTAACTTCGGGAGTGAAATTTGCACCCACAGATATATTAATAAATTCCTTATGCTAATTATGCCAAAATTAACACAGATTAAAAAAGTAGAAGCATTAACTTCCCATGACCACAACAATCGCAGGAGTGCAGGAGGAGACGCTTCAAATATGAGCCGAGCATGCGAGCTGAGTGCCGCTGCCGCATCCACACAGAGTCAAGAGCCGGGGAAACGAATGCGAAGGATGTGACAGTTTTTGTTCAAGCATAATTTTATTCCAGATAGGCAACAATTCCTTCTGAAAATGAAATGACTTCAAAAATCTAGCAAAGGAGCCAATAATGACTACAGAGATTCTCATATTTCTTTTAAGAAATTAAATTAAATCGTTTTTCATTTTGATGGAGAGAGCAGAAAGAGAAAATGCCCAGAAAACACAAACATTTTGGGGTTTTGCAAGCAGGAAGCAAGGCCTCTCTTCTCTCCCCTCCTCCCCCAGATTTGCTCCCCAGGTGCAGCTCTGTCAATGCAGAGCATGCGTGTGCCTTTATGACTGTTCTAAACCCATGAATCCCAGGGTTGGTGACAGAGAGACTAAACTGCCTTTAACGATGGTGACAAGAACAGCGACTTGAGATAGTATATGCCAGGCTGCATAAAATGGATCATAATATTGTCAAATTAGATATTAGAACCGAAGCCCCTATGTATGTATTAATGAAAACGGCAGGCTTCATGAACACGCACATGGTGGCTGCTGTGCAAATCGACTAAAAACAATCTTAGATCTGAAGAACAGATTGGCACGACGCAGCATCTGAAGCACCTCCAGTCTCCCCGTGGCACTAGGAGTGTGCGCAATGGGCAGAGGAGCGAGGCTGGGGTGCGCAATAGTGTCTGTCCCTCATCTTGTGTAGGTCACCTGTAGAGCATTCCAGGTCTGCTGCTCCAGTCTAACATATATAATTCTATAGAGTGTGCTTGGCAATCTGCAGGAGAGGTGTGGAGACATTATGTAACAAAACATAATTGAAATATACAAGTGATTCCCTTGGAGAAAGCATATTTTTAAAAATTATGCACTGTGGCTAGAGAGGTGGGCAAGGGAGACTAAAATGGAAGAGTGAGGAGCAGATGCCACTGGGGCAAAATCAGGATTTCTCACTGCACGCATTACTTCCTATGATGAGCAAGAGTATTTTAGGAGCTATTTTTTCTGCAGCAGGTCAATGTTCTCTGTAAAGAGAAGCAACAGGAAGAGGGCAATGGCTTTGTGCTGTAGGAGAAAAATATGGATACCCCTTAAAGAGAAAAACACAGAGAATTATATTCCTTAGGGATTCTCCCCCATGTAGCTTTTCTTTGTACCTGCAAAACATTATTTCAAGGGCAAATAATTGTCTTTTTGTGGCATGAGACTAGACCAGCATGGCACTTTGAGGCGAAAATTTAGATTATTTTTCTCTTATAGTTACTTTTTAAAGTTCATTTGGCTCTATCAACCATTAATCAATACTTATCCAGTATATTTGGGACACAAGCCATTTGTGATATTTAATCACAGAGATATAGAGGCAAAGTCACTGAAGAAAAGCCAGCAAGTGGTCAGTGGAATGAGCCTATGAGGAAGCTCAACACTGAAGTGTAGTTTCATAAAAGGCTCAAGATGCAGGAATAGACTCAGGTAATAAACAGAAGAAGCAGAGACAGTAGAAATAGGAGAGCTGACTCACACATACTCTAAAGGTATTGCTCCAGGGTCACCTCTGGAAGGGCTCAATATCACCACTAGCTGGCTTTGATATGGTTTAAGACATGTGTATTATGGTAAAGGCATTTATCTTCAAAATGCACCTTTCTACTGAGACTCTCAACCTGCCTTGCATCACACTGATGCTAAGATGCTCCCAACAATAGCAACTGGCAAGTATTAGGACAAATTGCCTGGAGGAAGCTTAAGGTATGGGTTTTAAAGATCTTCAACACAGGGTGGCAAATTATTGATCTGAAATGGTTGGGATCCAGTGGTTTTTAAATTATTGAAGGGCTTACTAAAACTATGGATTTCAAGGTCCACATCAGTGCTTCTGATTCTGTAAGTGCAGCCATTGGGGTTGGCTAGAAACTATGTCTAGAAAGTTCTAAGACTTCTCTAGACAAAAGTAGATCCAGAGATTTTGCATTGATAATTATATTGTGATCCAACTGTTTATTCTGTTTCAGGAAGACACTATCTTCATTCTCATCACTCTGGAGGCAAAACCGAAGATAAGACCTGTAGACTATCATTCAAATCACTCAGCAAGGAAAGTCAGCAGGCACAGTCAAACACAACTTACAAGGAAATGAGTCTTTCCACTCTATATTAAATGGTACTGAAGTCTTAGTTACTGTTCTATTGCTGTGAAGAGACACTAAGACCAAGGCATCTTATAAAAGAAAGCATTTAGTTGATTTGCTTATAGTTTCAAGTCCATGACTACCATGACACGGAGCATGGCAGCAGGCAGGCAGGCATGGTGCTGGAGCAGTGTCTGAGAGCTCACATCTGATCCACATGTAGAAGACAGAAAGCAAAAGACTGGGAATGGTGAGGGCATTGAAGCTTTAAAATTTCAAAGTTTGAAGTTGGAAACTTCAAAGCCCACCCTCAGCGACACACCTCCTCCAACAAGGCCATACCTCCTAATCCTTTCCAAACTATTCCACCAACTGGTGAGCAAACATAAATCCAGGAGTGAAGCTTCTGTGGAAGCATTCTTATTCAGACCACTGCAGCTGATCAGGAGCAGGCATGTGACAAATCTGTAAGACATGGCAAGTGTCAAATTACAAACCACAGAAAATCTAGGGGGAAGCACAGCATACAATTTGAAAGTAGGTGGCTTTCTATGGGGTTGCAGTATTGGGGCTTTACTTACTAATTTCCTTTCCGAGCTTCTCCTAGCTCTTGGCTTATCAGAAATAAAAATGTCTCTAAACAACATGATGGTCAAATGATACCAAAAGATGGCCTGTTCCCACATTTGCTCTGTTGGCCACTCAGACCTGCTTGCTCTCCTCTTCTGATTTCATCTTCTCTTTATCCCCTATTCAGTAAGTAAACTTGTGCCCTGTGAATATGTAGGGTTTATTTCCTTCCTGAAAACTGGACCTGACCCAGGTCTCCCCAGATACTAGGAACTGACTTTATTCCACTGGGTTATGAAAACTCTTTTTCTCTTTCAGAATGGTCTCCCTATAAATAAATGTTCCTATCAGCTGCTTGGAATAAAATATTCTCTTTAACATTACACAGGAAACTTAAACATAATCTGTAGTAGTTCAAATGGAAGATTTAAACACCCCGGATCTTTGTCTCGTGAGGCTCCTGAATACATAATAAGCATTCAAATTGAGTTGTACCAGAAGTGTAAAATATATTTGAATTTTGAAACTTTCATATGACAGAAAGAATATAAAGTATTTCATTAATAATTTTATATTGATTACTTTGAAATGATAACATCTGAGATATACTGGTTAAATGGGCTATCTATTGGAATAAATTTGATTGCTTTCTATTTTCATTGCACTTACAAGCAAATTTAACAGTATGCACACATGTGGCTAGCTTTATATTTCTTTAGGCAGCTCTGCTTTAAATCCTAAGAAGAACTAAACAAATGGACATGAGGGGGAGAAGTGAGGCTGGCTTTTTCAAAAAGTCAATGGATTAAAAAGTCATTTTCACTTGCAGAAGAATCAGAGAAAACCCTACTGTATACTTATCTCTGCATGGCAAATGTCAAATGCTCTGGTCCTAAGCTATTGCTTTGCAAGAGAATTTAACACTGGAGCCATCAGACAAGACTATACTCCAAGCATAATTCTTCCTTCTTTATTTGATACAACTCTCATATTATGATATTGCATAGCATTTTGTAGAATTTGATGAATGAATGGAAATTATCCGCTTATGTTACAAACACTCTGGTGGCAAGATTTGTGTTTTCCAATTTACTTCCCTTCCCTGTGTGATGCCTCATGCACGGGGCTCAGCCAGTGTTTGCTGAAGGAGGGCATCAGGGAGCACCATGGAGCAGGACCTAGGATGATGGTGAAGGGCCACAGCATCTGGGAGACACAAACACAGCACAGTAAACGCACTGAAGAGACTTGGTCATAGCACCATTAAAGCTGCAAGCTGAGGCCTTTGCTGTATCTCACTTAATTATTAAATGTGAGGTTCAGTCTGACACTTAATGTCTGGAGTACACCCTCCAGGCTGCAATTTGACTAGGATGAGATGAATCTACGGTCTACATGTTCATGAAGGAGCTGAGCAGTTGTAGGAAAGACCTGAAACTCGAACCTGTCTGTGATCCCTCAGTGTTAGCTACAGAAAAAGAAAACTTGGGCACCCACAAAACAGCAAGACCAGTCAGATCCAAGCTAAATGGAATATTTCCATAAATACTTACTCTCATTTTCTCTATATTCTGCCCAAGCTTGCAGAACAATTCTTATTCAAATTCAGAGGAAAATGAGTTAAAGGAAATACAGTTTTCTTTAGCAAATGCTGATTAAACAAACATTTTATTAAAAACAAAATAAAGAAAAATGCAGCTGCCCGCCCTGCAACAGGTGAGATACGGACTCTGTCACCAGCAAACACTGGGCAAAAGCTAGGTACTTGTTTGGAGGGTGTTTTATATATATATGAGTAAAACCAGGGTTTAATCACAAAACAAACACCTGATTGCATCAGCACCATCATTATTGTTTGAACATAGGGCCTCTCACAGAACCTGAGGCTTGCCAATTAGCTAGTGAGCCACCAGAACCCTCCTATTTCTTTCCACACCCTCAGTGCTAGGGTTCCAGATATACACAGTCATGCTTAGCTTTTACGTGGTGCTGCGACCCAAATTCAGGCTCGCATGCTTGTGCAGTGAGAGCTTCCCCGCTCAGCACTTAGATTATAATGTGGATCTGAGAGATCTAATTATGATATAATATATCATCTTAGAAATACTGGGAGTCAGGTCAGTGTCTCCACACTATAATATTTGGCACAATAATGAAATGAAACAGTCATCCTAACACCAAATCACCTCAAGGTCTTTGGAGCGTGTGAAACCCAGGATGCAGCAGCCAGGCTGCTGCCTAAGACTCCGTGATTGTGACTGTCAGACAACACAGCTTCTCACAACTGTCTCTTAATGAGTTTCTTGCACAAAACCAAAGAAAGTGGATCAATAAACAAGACTTGGAGACTATAAGAATATATCAGGGGTTTCATTGTTAGCGCCATGAAACTGTTCTGAATGACATTATTATTGGTGGGCACAAATCATTAGATATTTAGAAATCCTTACAGTTCCAATCTATGAGGATAAATGTGATCATTTGTACATGGATTATAGCAAACATGTCATGTGGAAATGAGACATGAATGGAGATGAGCTATTGTGGCTACGGTAGAGAGGACTATGGGAGCTCCAAACATTTATCTTCACTGTGAGCCTAACCAGCTAATCTATTAACTAAATTAATATATACAAGTATATTTATAATACCATTTGCATTTTAGTTTCTATGCATACATATATCCACACCTACATTCACATCAGGCAATAAACCATTTCCTGTTTGATGAGAGATTCCTGAACTAAGAGTGCTGAGAAATACGCAAACAGTGTTGGTAGCTTGACAATCAGGCAAAATAAGAGAACCAACAAACCATGATTCTCAGACTTATGGATTAAGAAGGTAATACTGGGTTTGGAGAGATGGCTCGGTGGTTAAGAGTATACACAGCCCTTGTAGAGGACCCACGTTTCTTTCCAACACTCACATCAGGGCAGCTAACAGTCACTCCGTGCTCATACCCTCCCCACACACCTACACTTAATTAATTAGTCAAACTTAAAAAATTTAGAAAATGTTCCTAGTACCTCAAAGTTTGATAGACATACTTTGCTTCTAAGCTCTATTCTCAGCCCTACAAATTAATCTTAAAGAAAGAAAAAAAGGAACCAGGCAGTTGTGGCACACCTGTGATCCCAGCACTCAAGAGGCAGATGCAGGCGGAGGATCTCTGTGAGTTCAAGGCCAGCCTGGTCTACAGAGTGAGTTCCAGGACAGCCAAGGCTACTCAGAGAAGCCCTGTCTCAGAAAAACAAAACAAAACAAAAAAACATGCTCCCTGGGGTGGGGGGAGGAAAGAGAGAGAGATTAAGAAGGTGAGGGAGGAGGAGAAAAAAGAGGGGGAAAAGAAGGAGGAGGAGACAAGGAAGAGGAGAAAGAGGACAAAGATGGTAATGATGAGGAGGAGGAGGACAAGGATGAGGACGAGGAGGTGGAGGAGACGACGTACAAAGATACTGCAAGAAAGCAAGCCTCATTGAAGCAATTGCCATAGGATGATTATCCTGGGATCTACCCAGCTCTTGGGCAGTTGGCTGATGGGTCCTTGGAATCAAGTTGTCCATAGGAGGCTTTGATTGCTGGGAATAACATGTGAGTCCTGAGTGATAGAGTTAATACTGGCATGGCCACTCAGAACATATCCTTAGACAAGCTGAACATGATATAATAAATATACCCTTCAAGTTAGTCAGAGAAATGGGCATTGAGAATTCTACTTACACTTAAGAGAAAAGCACACGAAGACTACAAAAGAATCAAATCACAGCATTCATAAAAGTAACAATGAGGAATGAGTCCCATTACGCAGACAACAGATACATAAGTCCATTATTCTAAATGAATGGACTGAGATAGGGTTTGTACTGTAGTGCTGGGGTGTGTGTGTGTGTGTGTGAGAGAGAGAGAGAGAGAGAGAAACAGAGAGAGACAGAGAGAGAGAGAGAGAGAGAGAGAGAGAGAGAGAGACTACAGATGTCTGTGCCCATGAGTATGCATACAGAGGCCAGAGGAGGATATTGAGATGCATATTCTGTTTCTCTCCACTTTAGTTTTGATACAGAGTTCATCCATCACTAAGCCCTAAGCTCATCATTTTCACTAAGCTGACCTGTGAGATGCCATGATCTACCTCTCTGTGCTCCCCATTACACATATGACTCTGTCTAGCTGTTCCATGAGTGCTGAATTTGAACCCAGGACATCCTGGTTTCATAGCAAGGTCTCTCACCTCCTGAGCTATCTTCCCAGCCCTGAAAGTTAATTCTACAAACTGGCTCCCAAGAAGTTTTTTGTTTGTTTGTTTCTTTTTTCTTTTTCTTTTCTTTCTTCACTAACAAGACAATTTCAGGCAAGGAAAGTTTTAGGCTGGGTGTCAAGAAAAAGTTGTGACTTGATTACAGAGAGACCTCCTCAGGACAGGGGTGAGCTGCCTCCATACTACTCTTGGAATAGGTTTGTTAGTTAAACTGTGCTCCTTTTCTTAGGTGAACAGCTGGCATTTCAGTAACAGAGCCAAATAATTCAAGTAGGAAGACTGCTTCTTACAATCATCTTCCAAAGGCTCTGCCAGCAGTAGTGAAGTAGAAAGAAATGTACTTACTATTTTGTTCTATGGGATAAAGCCTTCAGGTTTTTATAATATGAATCTCTCCCTCAATACCCTTGGATTACATTTTAAATAATCATTGATATCCATAGAAAAGAATCCCCAGGAGTGCCATGAAAAGAGCATGTGAGGGTTGACTAAAAATAATGAAGAGCGATTGCATCCACTGTTTGTTCAAAGTGGCTTCCAGGATCTTATCCATCCCTTCGACTTCAGATAATAACCCTGCTAATAATAAACCATATAAAAGCCAACAACAAACCAAATGACTTAATTCTCATGGAAGCAGAAAGTGGGAAGCAGCCATTAAAGTAAAAGAAGGCTTGCAGAGAATCAATAAATTAAGAAGTGAAGACTGTGACATTATTACCCTGTAAATACTCCTTAGTGAATCTTCCAGGATCTCTTCAAACAGAGAAATAGAAAGCTAACAGCGTCCCATCCAATATTAGTGCAGAATGAAACCTATAAATGCAAGGTACCAAAGCTCTCAAGGCCTGTGGCATATCTTAGTGTGCTCTTGTTCCCCAAAATTTTAAATAGAATTACAAACGTCATCAAGGACATTCTTGAAAGGAAAGAAGGCAGAAGAGATGTGTCCAGATGGATGGCACAATTGGAGTGTTGTATGAGGAAGGCTGTCCCCATAGGGAATTCATCCGCCACTGCGTAAATGAAAGTCTTTGGCTTGAGAAGGGGGTTTTGGCATCTTCACTGTCCCACCTGTCTTGTCTGCAGCTCCAGCCACTGGAATCTCTGAGTATGATTGACTCACCACACTAGGAATAGTCCTTCCTGAGAGAAGAAGATGGCTAGCTTGCTCTGGTCATTTGAAGTGGACATGCCCATTTTGAAGATATGACCTAGCGTGGGTTTTCATTTAGTTATACTCACAGTGCTGATGTTCTTAGATTCATGTGTATGGGGAGCTAACACCCTAGCACATGGGAGAAAAGAATTTAAAAAAAAAAGGAGACAAATAATTTAAACAGATCTTTGAAGGAAATGCAGATTTTGTAAACTGAAAACTTGGATGTTGAAGCAGATCCTTGAGCAGATGGATCTGGGAGAGTTGGAAGAGCATTCAACAAGCAAAGCTTCCCATGGTGGCAAACACTCTGGGTGAGTGACGAATACACTGGGTGGTTGTGAATGATGCATTTGCAGTTGGGCCCAAAGAGTAGATAGAGCCATGCATGAAACTAGGCACACCTGTCAGTGGCATAAAGCACTCCAAAATAAAACAGCAGTGGCCCTTATCACCAGATGGAAAGCAAATGATGAATGTAAGCTTCAAAGTTGCCCCAAAGCGTAACAGTTACACGCACACAAATTGTCATGTGGTCTAGCACATATGGCTCTTCCTTCCTTTCCACCTCTCCTTTTGGGCCAGCATGGCATCAGTCTCTGAGTCACTCCAGCTTTGGGAAGAACCAGGTACAGCCTCATTGGTCATCTTTGAACACTGGGTTTCTGCTTCAGATGTCTATATAAACAGTGTTTCTTTAAAGAAACTTGAGCTTCCAAAATGTTCAACCTGTCTTCTCTCACAGGTTTGCAACACATATTTCATGAGTTTCTCAATAACAGCTTAGCTTAGGTGTGGGGTATCTGTCTCTCAGTGTCCTTGCAAAGACTGATCCTGGGACCAGGAAGAGTGAGCAAGCAGTGTACTGGGGTGATGGAGACCCATCAAAAGAGTAAGAAAGGAGATGAGGGGCAGGGAGGTAACTGAAGGATTTGTTGCTTTTTCTGCCGGTTACTGTATGTTATTGGAAATGACTCAGAGTTATCCATTCAATAGGTGAAAGAACCAGGTTCATCGGGCATAGTTAGAGGGCTCTGGGTGGGTTGAGGAAGGCTACAAATTAGCCTTGTAACTCGTTTTGGCTGATGAAATACAAATGCAAAATACTCCGATGCTTTCTGATGATCCATTGAGTGTTCTGCACTCATTCTTTTCCCCCTGCCATGACAATAAATAATATTCCCGTTAGCAGCTATTGCTTCCTTTTTTGTCACAGAGAAGACATGATTTCCTATTTCACAGGATCCATGGTGGTAATGAGTAGAAATGAATCTTGGTTTTCTTTTCCATTGATATTTGAAGATTGCTATTGCTGTAGCATCCTGACTGTCATGACTGGGATTGTATCAATGCTTCTCTGAATGGTTGATTTTGGTTTGAATGAAATATTCAACTCAGTGCTATATCCTGGCCCTTGCCTTACCATATCAATGGATCATTTTCACAAAGAAATTATTAAATAGATATTTTAAGACATTTTTATATTTATTTATTTTTATTTTTCCATTCAAAACTTGACACTTCCTCCCTTCTCCCATTCCCCTCCCGCTCCCCCACTAACCTTCCTCCCTCCCCTTCCATACTTAAGAGAGGGCAGGGTACCCTGCCCTGTGGGAAGTCCAAGGCCCTCCCCCCTCCATCCCAGCCTAGGAAGGTGTGAGTCCATGTAAACTAGGGTCCCAAAAAGCCATTACATGCAGAAGAGAGAGGTCCCCGTGCCATTATCGATGGCTTCTCAGTCCGTCCCCATTGGCAGCCACATTTAGAGAGTCTGGTTTGATCACATGCTCATTCAGTCCCGGTCCAGCTGGATTTGGTGAGCTCCCATTAGATCAGGCATACTGTCTCAGTGGGTGGACCAACCCCTCACGGCCCTGACTTCCTTGCTCATCTTCTCCCTCCTTCTGCTCTTCAACTGGACCTTGGGAGCTCAGTCCATTGCTCTGATGTGGCTGTGAGTCTCTGTCTCTATCTCCATCCATCGGACGAAATTTCTATGGTGATATTCAAGATATTCATCAGTGTGACTATGGGACAAGGCCAGTTCAGGTACCCTCTCCTCTGCTGCCCAAGAACCTAGCTGGGGACATCCCCGTGGACACCTGAGATCTCCCCTAGAGCCAAGTCTCCTGCCAATCCTAAAATGGCTCCCTTAATGTAGATATCTTCTTCTCTGCACCAACATCTGCCCTTCCTCTATCTCCACCCTCCCACTGCCCCAGAGTCTCTCTGGTCCTTCCCTTTTCCCTTCTCCTTCCCCCTCTCCCCCTCCCCCAGCCCTACCCCCACCCTAACCCCCA